>CABHPP010124691.1:22482-54482 GCA_902168425.1 Peromyscus attwateri
GGGGAGAGAGAGAAATAGGTCTCTGTCCTGTTGTCTGTTTCCTCTTGTAAACAAAAGGATTTGCTCTGTACTTAATGGACAACACAAACAACACAGTGTGAGAAAGGAATGAAAGAGGATTTTCTATAAAAATGTTTAACAGAGCTTTACAAGGGAAGAAGTTACTTCACTGATCCAGAATAGCACTCAACAAAAACACCCACAGATGTTATCAACTTATATCCACATGTGGCTTCCAACACTTAAAGGGTATTTGTTGTCTAAGGTTGCTTTCAACTGTTGGCTGTTTTCAGCAAATGATTTCCACAACACACACATGCACACATATGTTCTTCTGGGTTGGGGCTGTGGAAGACCTCAAGATTAAAGCTATATTTAGTTTAGGTTTTGTAAAAGCTGACTATGTGTGAAATCCAAGGAGAGAGTATGGTTGGCTACACTTTTTTTTTAAGGCAAATTAAACTTAAACAGGCTGAGTGTAAAGTAGGACAGCATATTGAGTCTAATTTTAAATGACCATAAGGTGTATTATTTACTTGCTTGCAAGATGCAACAAAGGTTCAGTCTCTTTAAAAGCAAGAAATATTTTCAGGAAAAGATATTCTATACAATGTCTGATGAGTTCTTTGCAGATGTTTCAGCATTTGTTTCATAGTCTTCAGAAACAAGCAGATGACTCATACTCCTTCTTCATGGCAGTGACTGAGAGCCAAAGAGGAAAAGTCATTTATACAAGTGCTGTTGAAGCTCATTTTGGATCTTATCCACCATCACCCTTAAGCAAATCATGTGGTTAAACAGAATCAAGAGGTGGAAAAGTATGCCTGGCTCCCAGAGGAGGGACACTGCCAAGTTCCAGGACAAGAGACAGGAACCAGGATTCTATTAATAGGCAGCAATAAAAACCCTCTTTCATGGTGTCAAAATAATTCAGTTATAGAAACTTCTCTTTAGATATCCTTTGTCACAAACACATATGACTGTGTTTGAGATGTTTCTCCTCAGAAAGGCCTTAAGACCTGCAACCTGGGTATCATCTCTGTTGCAAAGTCCTACAGCGGAAATAGAGACAGTAAGGACATTTGGAGAGTATAAACATCCTGAAACTAAAAGCAGGAGCCAGAAGGGGGTTCACCTCTCTTTTTTATGATCATTAGATGCTTATTTTTATTGATATTTTGATTGTTGTGTATATCTCTAATTATATTTTAGATATGTATATGTAATAATGCCTAGAATATCAAGCAAGGGGTATCAGTGTGCCTAATCCTTGTCAGCCAAGAAGCTAAGTCTCACATCATCAGAATCAACCTAAGCTATTTTCCTTCATGAGGCTGTCTCTTACTCTCTGGAACTTATCTCTTGGACAGTTATGTTTACTGCTTTTCATTAATTCAAAATTGCCCCTCACCACTCCCTTCACGCTTTCAAACTGTGTATATTTAATGAATTTACAGTGATACCTGAGGTTAGGTATAAACTTTTAATACCCCTCTTCCCCTAAGAAGAAATAGAGATGATTTAAACAATGCCTAACAAATGCTCTTTGGAAATCTACAATATAAAAGCAAATGGCTTGAGTTTTCTCTTATTTTAATTACCTGAGTTGGTAAGTAATGATTCAATGCCAGAGTTTCCAGGCTGACCTTGAACACTTCTCCTGTATTTTTGCAGCTAGCAGACCCTTTGTGCCATTAGAAAGACACATGTCATCTACAGATTTTCTGTAAATGATACATATTGCATGTTAGAGACTTGTCTTCTACTGAGTAAATTTTCATTATCATAGGGCTGCCTCCCAAGTCCTCAGCACTCAGGATCAAGATTTGGTTTCAGATGATAAGCACAAGAGACGCCTGAGTGGTACTTGACAAACAGTGCTTCCTAATTGCCTATAGAAAGAGCTATAAAACTAAAGGCTGTTTTCAGATGCCCTCATACGCTCATATATTTGAATGCTCAGGGAACGGCACTATTAGTAAGGATTAGGAGGGGTGGCCTAGTTGGGGCAAACATTGCCTTGTTGGAGGAAGTGTGTTACTGGGGGTGGGCTTTGGAGTTTCAGAAGCCCAAGCCAGGCCCAGTGGCTCTCTCTCTTCTTGCTCCCTGTGGATCCATTTGTTTAACTCTCAGCTTTTTGTCCAGCATCATGTCTGCCTGGACACCACCATGGTGGTATGTGGATAATGGACTAAACCTATGAACTCTAAGCCAGCTCCAATAAAATGCTTCCCTTTATATAAGAGTTGCCAGGGTCATGGTGTCTCTTCACATGGGTAGAATGCTGAGTAATGTTGTTGTTGTTTTTTGGCTCTTTTTTGGGGGGCCCACCACCCATCTCCCAATTAAATCACACACAGAGGCTTATTCTTAATTATGAATGCCCAGTCTTAGCTTGACTTAGTTTCTAGCCAGTTTTTCTTAAACTACCCCATCTACCTTTTGCCTCTGGCTTTTCCCATTCTCTTACTTTCATACATCTTACTCTTACTCCATGGCTTGCTGTGTAGCTGGGTGGCTCAACCCTGGAGTCCTCCTGCTTCTATGGCTCCTAGATCTTAGATCTCTCTCCCAGTTTTCTCCTTCTATATATACTTTCTGCCTGACAGCCCCACCTATCGGTTCTCCTGCCTTGCTATTAGCCAGTTCTTTATTAGACCAACAGGTGTTTTACACAGGCACAGTAACATATGTTCACAGAGTTAAACAAATGCAACATAAACAAAAGTAACACACCTTAAAACACTATTCTACTACATTTCCTCCTTTTTATCTAAAATAAAAATAAAGGTTTTTAATTTTATCATAGTATAACTACATATGACAAAAACAGTTACCAAGTAAGAATTAATTTACAATATTCAGTCCATTTGTAGTTTGCATATTCAAGTAAAATAATGTATTATCTATCCTATCTTAGTGAATCCAAAATTTTACACCTAATTTATTTTCTATCTTAACTAAGGAAATCTTCAATTCCATCAAAGACCCAGAAGGATATAGTATTATCAAACAACAGAGACATTTGGCTGCCTGGACAGTCACACAAAGTTCCTCTACAACATTGTGGCATCCATCTTCAGTCCACAGGCCCAAAGTATCTGGCAGACTTTTCTATGAAGCAGGAATTTTGGACTGTCCTGCCTTGTTTTGGCAAAGTTCATCAGTCACTTTCCTCTGTGTCCTGCAGAATATCTGATAGACTCTTCTGTGAAGCAGGAATTTTGAAAGGTGTCCTGCCTTGTTTTGGCAAAGTTCAATAGTCACTTTCCTATGTGTCCTGTATGTCCAGCCTGCACAGAACATTGTGAGCAGTCAAAGGCAAGAACAGTTTCTTTGCCCAGTGGCTAATCTCAGCCCAATGAAAGAAAACTCCATAAGGAGTTTCTTCAATGCCCATATCTCTGAAGTAAATTAGTGTTGCCAGGAACAGATGTGTCTCATTGTCATGAAAAGCCCTAAGTTAACAAAACATTTTAAATGACATATTCTGTGGGTCTTTGAAAGGTTTGAAGACCATTTATTTATCTAAAATATATCTCGATATGATTTGAAAAGCATATATAACATATCTACAGGTTTGATTGTTATAAATGACTAACCACTAACTTATGTTCCTGATTACCCTATATAGTTTATAATAATATCATTCAAAAACTAGAACTTCACTTTGCATTGTTAAATAAACTGCATAGGTACAATACCTTAAACAAGAATAGAAATATATATACAACATGTTGTAATAAAAATAACCTTAAAATTTTATCAATATACAAAAATCCTTTAAACAAGAGTAGAAACATGTATATAGTGTGAAGAAAAAAACTTTAAATTTGTATCAATAGTCTATATTCCTCTAAATGTTAACAAACATCCAAAACTCACCAAATAACCAAAGATCACCCACCCCATCTCTTAGGAATGTGGATGTAGTATTCTCTATATTTCTTCCTGCTGTCTGTGGATCAAGTTTCTTAAGGGTTTCAGAGAGAAAATTTGAGATAATGACAAAGTCCTGAAAGACCAGCAGTAACCTTTGCTGATAGATATTACCTGTCAAGTCTCAGGAGGTCTCACCTGATCAAACCTGATCCACATTAACCCTGTAGGAATCCATAGCCTCTCATCTCCTGTGGGAACAAAATTCCAAAGCATTGTTGATTTCCATTTGATGAATATATTTTTTGACTTCTTTTTAAAGTTAAGGCATTTCTAAAATATCTAGATTAGTTCAATTTAGCAGTCCAGTTCACAATCCCATGTGTCTTAGCAGCTGTCTTTTGCTTCTCAACAGTCAAAAAATTCAAAATCGCCGGGCGGTGGTGGCTCATGCCTTTAATCCCAGCACTCGGGAGGCAGAGCCAGGCAGATCTCTGTGAGTTTGAGGCCAGCCTGGTCTCCCAAGCGAGTTCCAGGAGAGGCGCAAAGCTACACAGAGAAACCCTGTCTCAAAAAACCAAAACCAAAAACAAAAAAAAATTCAAAATCAACACAATAACAAACAGAATCCAAACTACCTGTGTATTTCCCATCTTTTGTGGCTTTTTTTCTTTTTTTAATGCTACTTTACTTCTCTTTTTAAAGACTCTTTTATTTTATAAAGTATTCATGTTTTTTCTATGACTATACCCTTTTCCTTGTCTTAAGCCTACACACATTGTTAAACACACTGTAACCTGCTTAGAAGTTTTTCCATCTGGACCTCCTTTACTGTGTATCTCTAGTCTTTTTTGACTGCATGAGCAAACTTTTTAACTACTCAGGTACACCTGGATTCTCCAAGTGGCTTTCTTGGCTGGTTCTGCCCACTTCAAATGAAAGTCAAGCCTAAAACCCTCCTCCCAGTCTGAAACAGGTGATCAAAAACTGTATTCAACCTTCCCAGCTAAGGAAGCCGGTACCTGTGTTGCCACAGGTGGTTTTTTACTTAGCTTGCAGTTTTTATTTAATGCTGCCAGCTGAACAGCAGCACCTCTTTAAGGAGCCGTGTCCTTTTTCTTTTTCCTTTTCCTTACAAGCTTTCTCAGGCCCTATGGAAATTCAAGTGCCTCACATTGGGTAACAATTTGTTGTTTGGGGGTTGTCTTTTTTTTTTTTTGGCTCTTTTTTGGGCGGCCCACCACCCATCTCCCAATTAAATCACACACAGAGGCTTATTCTGAATGCCCAGTCTTAGCTTGACTTAGTTTCTAGCCAGTTTTTCTTAAACTATCCCATCTACCTTTTGCCTCTGGCTTTTCCCATTCTCTCACTTCCATAAATCTTACTCTTACTCCATGGCTTGCTGTGTAGCTGTGTGATTCGCCCCTGGAGTCCTCCTGCTTCTGTGGCTTCTAGATCTTAGATCTCTCTCCCAGTTTTCTCCTTCTACTACAGACTAAGACACAGCCATTTCTTCCGTGTGTGTGTGTGTGTGTGTGTGTGTGTGTGTGTGTGTGTGTGTGTGTGTGTGAGGAGTAAGCTCAGCTTTTGCTCACTGTCCAATAAGGATGATCTGGAGTCTCAGTCCAGATTAAGATCTACTTACTGCAGCTGTCATGGGGATTAAGTAAGGTGTGGTGTTTAAAAGCCTTGGCATATGGAATCTATTATATAGTAAGTGTTGAAAAAAATATTTGTCATTGTTATTAGTTATTGTCTTTTCTAGATTCTAAAGTAAACCAAGGTCAAGCTTATTTTTCCTTCTCCACTTTACTCACAACTGTCGTCTATAACTAAACACTTCTTTTCACCTAAAATTAGAGCTATCATGAGACCTAATCTTTCTGTGCATATGCCAGTGTTTTTAACCCCTAAATAAGCATTTGTCCAGGAACACACTGCATTGAACTTTACCCAGAAACAGCACTTGTGTTGGGTATCTTCATATTCTCTTACCTTTAGGTTGGTGACCCAAACTCATGTATGCTCAGCTTTGAAGCACTATTATTGTTTTCTCTTGAGGACATGTTCTTGAGACTTTCAGAAACACATGGCCATTCAGCACACAATGAAATAAAATAGGGTAGGCTCTAAGCGAGGTCCACCCATGCTATCCTTGCCTGGCCTGCCCTTTACTACAGAATTATTTCCAGTTCCCCAGGTCGTGACACAAATCTAGTCAGTGAGACATGAAACTTCCCAAGATGGCTTGTTCTTCACTCATTACACTAAGCATAGCACTTGATTACACAAGATCCCAACATGAGTGTGACTTATGCAGAAGACAGGTGTAGCTAAAACTTTCTCCAGTCCTCCTTGGGCCCTGTAGTCCTGTGGCTTGCTTTATAAAATAATCACACAGAGGCTTAATATTGTTTATAACTGCTTGGCCATTAGCTCAGGCTAACCACTGACTAGCTCTTGCACTTAAACTCAGCCCATTTCTGTTAATCTATATGTTGCCACATGTTCCATGACTTTACCTGTGTGCCATTACATGCTGCTCCCTGGATGGTAGACTGGCATCTCCTGACTCAGCCTTTCTCTTCCCAGAATTCTCATTGTTTGCTTATCCTGCCTGTACTTCCTGCCTGGCTACTGACCAATGAGAGTTTTATTAAACCAGTGTACCAAAGCATTATCCCATAGCATTTCCCATTTTCTGTTTAATTAAAAAGGAAGGTTTTAATTTTAATATAGTAAAAGTATATACAACAAAAGAGTTATCAAGCATGAATTACAGCTACAATATCTGGTCTACTTATATTTGGCAAATTCAAAGAAAATATTCTATTTATCCTGTATTTGTGAGTCTACGGTTTCATATCTAGCTTATCTTTGAACATAATTAAGAAAAACTAATACTATCTGGTCTTCAACTACAGCAAAGACCTCAGAAGGATATGATATTACCTAAGTAAACAGGAAAGGCTTTGTAAGCAACTGCCAAAAATCTAGAATGACAAGAGACAACTGCCTGCCTAGATAGTCATCCAAAGTGCCTCTGTAATGTTGGAGCATCCATCTTCAGCCCATAGGCCTAGAGTCTCTTAGTCACTTTTCTCTGTGTCTTGTAGAATGTCTGGCAGTTTCCTCTGTGAAGCAGAAACCTAAAGGACCATCTCTCCTTGCAAATTTCATTGGCCACCTTTCTATTGGTCCTGCATGTCCAGTCGATACAACATTTTGTCAGGAAGTCTAGGCAAGAACAGTTTCTTGCCCAAATGGCTATTTTTGCCAAGAAGAAGATAGACTCTATATAGATTGTCTTCGATGCCCATCTTTCTCTTTGAAATAAATCATTCCTACCAGGAGAAGATGTGTCTCACTGTCCAGAAAGTCTATGTTTTTAAAACATTTTAAATGCCATATTCTGTACGTCTTTGAAGTGTTTGAAGATTACCTACCTAACTGAATTATATCTATGTATACCTAACTGAATTATATCTATGTAATCCAGAAAGTGTCTTGCCAAAAATAAGAAGCTGCAAGAATTGTAAAAAATTTTTTGCATAAACAAACAAACAAATAAATAAAAGTACTTCTTCATGCTTCTTTATCCATGATGAAAAATAAGAAGAAAAGTGTAAACATAAACCCATAGATGGTACTGACCTGTTGTGTTGAAGGACTGGTGTTCACATTCTGGCCCTCCTTTTACTGGCTTATGTGGCTTTGGTAAGGTAGTCTTTCTGGGTGTGTGTTTAATCCTTTACACAATGGGTCAATTAAAAGCTAGCCTGATTCATGTAGTTATTAAGAATGCAAAACCAGAAGTTCTTTAAAGTCACAGTACCAGGACTATTATAAGCCCTTTATTCAGATGGGCTTATTTTTTCACAATTCTAAGTTATGTGGAATTTTATCCCAGGTTCTGAAGCCCATCAGCTTTCAAGTGTTTTCAGGCTCATACTGGGGGGCAGGCAAGAGCTAATGACATATGCAGTACATTACCATCTCTTCCCAAGATTTATTGCTCCTGAGAAAGTGTAAAACTGGGTTCTCTATTGTTTTTCTACTTTTTAAAGTGTGCTGTTCTTTGCCTTACATAAACTTTTCAGTTTCATGAAGTCCCGTTTATTAAGTGTTGATCTCAGTGTCTATTCTACTAGCATTTTATTCAGGAAGTTGTCTCTTGTGCCAATGTGTTCAAGATTATTTCTCACTTTCTATTCTATCAGGTTTAGTGTACCTGGATTGCTATTGAGGTCTTTGATCCACTTGGACTTGAGTTTTGTGCAGGGTCATAGATATGGATCTATTTGCCTTCTACATGCAGACATCTAGTTTGACCAGTACCATTTGTTGAAGATGCTTTCTTTTTTCCATTGTATACTTTTGTCTTCTATGTTAAAACTAAGGTGTTGATAGGCGTGTGGATTCATAGGACAAAAGGGCAACCTACAGAATGGGAAAAGATTTTCACCAACCCCACATCCACCAGAGGGCTGATCTCCAAAATATATAAAGAACTTAGGAAACTAGACATAAAAAACCCAATAATCTAATTTAAAAACTGGGTACAGAGCTAAGCAGATATTTTTCAACAGAAGAATCTCAAAAGGCAGCGATACATTTAAAGAAATGTTCAACATCCTTAGCCATCAGGGAAATGTAAATCAAAATGACTCTGAGATTCTATCTTATGCTGGTCGGAATGACTAAGATTAAAAACACAAATGATAGCTTATGCTGGAGAGGATGTGGAGCAAGGGGAACACTTCTCCATTGCTGGTGGGAATGCAAACTTGTATAGTTACTTTGGAAATAAATATAGTGGTTTCTCAGAAATCTGGTAATCAATCTACCTCAAGACCCAGATATACCACTTTTAGAGATATACCTAAAGGATGCTCAATCATACCACAAGGACACTTGCTCATCTATGTTCAAGGCAGTTTTATTTGTCATAGCCAGAACCTTGAAACAACCTAGATGCCCCTCAACTGAAGAATGGATGAACAAAATGTGGCACATTTATACAATGGAGTATTACTCAGCTCTTCAAAGCAAAGATATCACGAAATTTGAAGGCAAGTGGGTGGAAGAAAAAAATCATACTGAGTGAGGTAACCCAGACTCAGAAAGACAAATATGGTATGTACTCACTTATGAATGGATATTAGTAGTAAAGTAAAGGAAAACCATGCTATACTCCACAGTCTCAGAGAGGCTGCATAACAAGGAAAGACCAAGGAGGGAGACATGGATCTCTCAGGGAAGGGGAAATAGAAGAGATCTCATGGGTGGACTGGGGGTTGGTGGGGGTTGGAGTGAGTGGAGTATTGGTGGAAGTATTAAGGCCACTTCACGTAGTTGAAAGGGAGGTTTACTTTGTGGGGTAACTTACAAGTAAAGGGATAGGTTACAGGGTCCGGGAGAGGTGAAGTGCAGTCCAGCAGTGTTCTCTGGAGAACTCTGCTTGGTCTCCCTCCAGCATCCAGGATCCAGGAACCAAGAGAGCTGGCACATCCAGATCTCGGGTCTTAAGGGCTCCTCTCTCGGCCCCACCTTGTAGGCATGACAGTTACCGGGAGCCTCAATGGGGGTAGTACTTCCAGGTCAAAGCTGGAACAGCTACCCACTACAATGGAGGGAGAGAGTACTGAAAGAGAGGATTGGAAAGGGGGTGGCATTTCCAGATCGGGTAGAAACCTGAGACAAGGGAAACTCCCAGAAATCTACGAAGTTGACTCCAGATAAGACTCCTAGCAATGGTGGATGTGTAGCCTGAATTGGCCATCTCCTGTGACTGGGCAGGACTTCCAGTAGAGGGATTGGGATACTGGACCAGCCGCACAATCTTTGATCTACAATCTGTCCTGTCTATGGGATGTGCTGGGGTAAAGAGGGTAAGAATGGCTAACGGTTTGTGGGAATGGCCCACCAATGATTGGTCTAAACTCAGACCCAAATCAAGAGAGTGAGCCCCACCCCCCACCCCGACACTGCCTGGAGTACCAGGACCCCGAGGCGGGATGGCACAGAGACCTAGGATAGAACCAAACACTATTGGAGAAAAAAGTCAACATTAAAGATGCCTAACAATATTCTGTTATACTCATAGGTTGGTGTCATCAGAGAGCCTTCATCCAGAACTGATGGAAGCAGATGCAGAGATCCATGCCAAGCACTGGGCCAACCTTGAGGAATCCCACTGAAGAGAGGGAGGAAGGATTGTAAGAGCCAGGGAGATCAAGGACATCACAGGGGGAACGCACAGAAACAACTAACCTGGTCTCATAGGAGTTCAAAGACTCTGAACCAACAGCCAGGGAGCCTGCATGAGACCAAACTTGGCCCTCTATATAAGTGTGACTGTAGTATAGCTTAGTCTACTTCTGTGACTCCTAGCAGTGGGAGCAAGAGCTTTCCCTAATGCTTTGGTTGGCTTTTGGGAACCTATTCCTCATCCGGGGTTACCTTGCCCAGCCTTAATACAAGGAGAGGAGTATGGTCCTACCTCAACTTGATATGCTGTGCTTTGTTGATACCCATGGGAGGCCTGCCCCTTTCTGAACAGAAACAGAGGTGGAGTAGATTGGGAGAGGGGACAGAGGGGAAGTGGTGGGGAGGGAATAGAAGGGGAGGAGGAAGGGGAAATTGTGGGTATAAAATAAATGAATATATTTATTTTTATTTTTAAATTTTTACAAAGATGTGCTGTAAGATCCAGCTGAGCAAACCTGCCCCAAATAGCTCTTCTTTCTTGGATATATGTATGACTTCAGAAAGGCAAAAATGAACGTATTGTTTTCTATTTGTGGGCATGTGTATGCTCAGTGGGATATGCACTTAAGTTTCTATGTTTACTGAGCCATTTGTGGGATTCCACCACCTATCTCTCAAGTGGCATGGATATATCTTGGGTTACTTCATTAGATGCACAGAACGTCTAATTTATTCTTTCATTTCCTAAGTTGAAACATACAATTACTCTCTTAAATTTCAGCCTGACACATCTTAGTAAGATATACTCAATGATATAGAAGGAACAATGGTGTAAGCATTTCTCAATGTTGGACTGAAATAAAGGCACTCTGAAGAATTCAGGCTTGAGGACTTGTTCAGCTTACTGACTGGTAATGTGACCTTCTGGGTATTGGTTACTTCACTCATAAAACAGAAACATGAAAAGTCTCATACACTGCATGACCTTAAGGAAACAAGCTATCAGAAACACTGACAAGGATGGGGTGGGACTTTATACATTGCTAATTATTCTAAGTTATTCTAGACACCATGGAAATCAGTGCAGATACCCAAAAGTATCTAAGTAGCATACAATAGTGATACCTGTATGTCCATGTTTATTAAAACTCTATTCACATGGTACAAGTTATGAGATCAACCTAAATGCTCAGCAACATATTAATGGATAAAGAAAATAAGGTATAGATATACAAGAGAGTTTGCTCCAGTCATAAAGAACAAAATCATGTCATTTGCAGGGAATGTATGAAACTTAAGATCATCATGCTAAACAGAATACACATACACACACACACACACACACACACACACACACACACACACACACCACATACGACAGGAGAAAACTACATACACCCAGTACATAAATTGGTGGCAAAGCAAAGATAATCCTTGAAATAAGTCAACCTAAGAGATTTAATTGTTGGAAGAGACTGTCTCATCATCTCTTAGCCTCAGTCCCATATTGACTGTCATCAGAAGGATTCTTAAATTTTGAAAAAGCCCCTAAGCAGTGTGGTGATTGGCATGTGACCCCCGGAGTGAGCATCATCTAGGCTCAAACCCCTGCCAAGAGATCGATTGCTATGTAACAGTGGCCATATGATTTTCCATATTGAGCTTCAGTCTCTTTATAAAATGGCAACACAACCAGTTCTTCCTTATAAATGGCTATGAGGGCTAAATAAGATAATGCATATTAAAATTATTATACAGACAGCATTAATAAATGTGAAGCGATCTATTATTCTGTGATGAACTCACAAAGTTTGCAATGTATGATGCAATTTGCTATTTTAGACCTTCTCATTTGAGTGAGAACTCAGAGATCTTCCTCATGAAATGATATAGTTTTGATACATTATCAGTGTCCTCAAGTGTTCCTGAAGGTCAAAGAGTTGGAGGCTTGGTACTAGAGCTAGAAGGATTAGGGATGGTTGGAAATTCTAATAACAGGTGGGCTCTTGGGTCATGAGGAGAGCACCCTCAGAATTGGTTTAGGATTTAAGTGTTCTCTATACTGCCTCTCTTGATCCACTAATGATAGCCTTTCTGGGAAAACCCACTTAGCACTGTGCTTTCTGCCTTGAGATGTGAACTTTGATCCACATGTCTCCTGTGATCCATCTCCCCATGAAGAAACTCAACTAAGGCATCACCAGGACCCATAGCATGTGTTTGAATTTTGAGCCTCCACACCTGAAATGCATAAATCTCTCTCTTTTTTAAAAATAAAATTAGCTTATACCAGGCATTTCATAAGAGTTATACTAAATTATATGTGGTTACCAAGTTCAAGTGTTATTTCTTCATGGAACTTATTTTTTTCTTAAGGTATCAAAGCCTTAATCTGAAGGGTAGAGTTCCTTTGGGAGAATATGAGATCACTAGTAGGGGTTAGCTTAGGGAAATGATGCCCAGTGATTAATTCTTCCAGGATAATTCACAGAGCAAAAGCTGATGGCATTTGGGGTTACTTTCATTAAAAATGAATATTTTACCTGGCAGATCCTAAGAACTCCTTAGTCTGTATTGCCACATGGCTGCTACCTTTTGAAAGCCTTAAGACAGTACTTAGATAATTATATCAAGATGTCATCTGCTCTGGTTATATATGTAGCTTTGCCTCCATACCATAACTAAGTTTTAAATAAAAATAAGTAAACAAAAGAAGTAATAATGATTGTTGTCTTCATGTGCCACCATCATAATAGTTAATGACATCTTAAGTGAGAGATTTATGAGTTTCAAAAATGAATGGACACTGGCTGGGGCTGGTTGGGGAGTATCTTCAGTAAACTGAAATCTGTCTCTAATACTTGATAGTGGCTTCCTGGTGTGAGGGATGAGGGTAGTAGTTTCCATGAAAACCACTTTGCTCCCAAGTGTTGCTTCTGAATGTTGTTCAAATAACTCTCTGTACCTAAGACTCTTGAGCTGACCCCAAGGGTCATTTAATGTATCTATCTAGCCAGTCCCATCCTTGGCCCTATATTCAGAATAGTAAAACGTGACTTCCCCAGTAAGATATTCCCATTTGCTAAATAAGTGACACTATTTAATATGTCTTAATTTAACATGACAGTAAGGTTTTACAAAAGTTCTATACTGTTTCTTACCTACATGGGCCCTCCCAACATTCCTGTGAGATAAACAGAGAAAAGAATGTAACATCTGATGTATAAGCAAGCAAGACAGGACTCAGAAATATCAGGTGTCTTACCCAATGTGGTCAATGAAAGAACACATGTGTGACATTTGAAAAAGGGCTGAGCTCAGACCTAAGTTTAAGCCTTGGTTTAACAACTACACCATATTCTAATATTAAGCAAAGCATCCCTCATACTCTGGCCTCCATTTCTCCGTTTATAAAATAAAAGGAGTGTGAAGAAGGGTTCCCATAGAAAGGCACATCTTGCTTTGTATGTTAAAGTCCTGAGGCAATCCAATAAGAGTCATCTCAGATTAGAAAGGATAATGTGAAGCAACTTTTTACTTTGATCCAGCAGACAGGAAGATTTTGGGGTTCTATTTCAGCATATGACTTTACCCTATGGCAAAGTCATATCTTTTTGTGGGAATAGTGTGAAGATCTTCAGAAGGATTGAGTTCACCCTTGTCACTTCATGTGTGATATCAAAATCCCTCCCATGCTTATGTTCAAAATAAACATAGACACAGCCCAGATGCTCTTTTATAACATATGTCTCAAAAGCTCAGACTGTGCAGTGAGACAAGGGAGATATGTGAGTTTGGAGACAAAACCAATAGCCAGTAATTTCATCAAAACATTCATTTTGTTTTAGTTTTTAGTGAAGAAATAGCTTTGGCTACAGAGTATAGTAAAGTGGCAAGCAGGAGGTTGGTGGATCAGAGAACACACTTGGATGATTTAGAGCACTAGTTATGGCTAAAAAAATCATATAGTGATGGTAGGTGTATGCTGAAGTCACCATCAAGAGGCCAGTTCTTTTGGTTGGGGGCATATTGGAATCAGTGAATTGCTCACAGCAGGAAGCCACTGAAGTCTAGTCTATGTCCATTTTCATTTTCTCCTTCTACAAGCCTATTATTCCATGTGAATTAGTATATTCATTATGTGATGATAATATTGTGAGATGTATTTATGATCCTCTATAATCCATTTTCAGTACTATTCTGCACTGCTTTTAAATAATAAATTTGTCTTAAACACTGAAAGTATTCAGGCTGGGAACCTTGGAATGTACTTTATATGGGAAGGTAGAAGTTCATCTTTTTATCTGACTGATATTGTTTGATGTTTTCTGGTTTGACAATGAATTAAGACACAGAGAATGGTGTCATAAAGCAAAGGAGGCAAAGGGAATCTAGCAGCTTCCTGGGATGGCTTTTGTCCTTACATAGAGTAGGAAAAAGAAATGGTCCATGTTTTAACTACTGTGATAGATTGCTTGGTCCCTGTGCTGATTAGACTTTGTCAACTTCACAACAGCCAGATTCATGTGGGAAGAGAGAACCTCAGTTGAAAAATGCCTCCATCATATTGGCCTGCAGGCACATCTGTGGGACATTTTGTTGATTAATGATTAATTTGCAAGGGAACAGTCCATTTTGGGTGATATCAACTTTGAGCAGGTTGTCCTGGGAGAGTGAAGGAGAGAAATCCAGTAAACAGCCTTATTCAATGGCTTCTACTTTTAGTTCCTGCCTTCAGGTTCCTGCCTTGAGTTTTTGCCATGACTTCCCTCTTAGGTGGACTGTAAGCTATAAGATGAAACAAACCCTTTACTACCCAAGTTTCTTTTAGCCATCAGGATTATAACAGCAACAGAAACCAAACTAAGACAATTTTATTAAGGAAAATAGAAAATTGGCTTTTCAATCTAGGAATCTAACCTCATATGAAGTTACCCTATCCTCTATGCTATAAGGTGGATTCCCAATGTCAAAGTATGTGTATCCTTGACCTCTGTGAATCTCAGGCTGAGCTTAGGAACATCAGAAATGGCAAGGTGCTTTTTGCCACCTGCCTTAAGGGCTGTGGTTGACCTTCATGTTAATAAAAATAGAGGAATTCTATTCCCCACATTCAGTAATATCTCTGATATTATACAAGACAGTATGCCTTCCTTTCTCATTACCCAATTGAAAGTTCATGCCCATTCTTAGGAGTTGAAAAACAAAGTAGTACCCTCAGCCAGTTACAGCACAAGAGGAGGGAGATGCTGACAGTGGAAGTGGCCATAGTCACAACAGCTTTGCCCCTAACTTACTAGTTATTAAGCACTATTAAGTTATTAAAACAACAAGTTTTATGCTAAATGTTGACCCTTTAAAAGGGAATTTTCAATGGCCTCCAAAGTGGTGGGAGTGCTGTATTCCTTTTGAATATTGATCTCAAGGCTGGTTGTAGGGAGAGAGGCAATTATGACTGAATAAAACTTCCAGGACATGGAGAAGATGGTGGCAGGAAGATGTATCAAGTCAGCCAACATCTTATTAGATATTCATTGCCTTGTCAGACTAGCAGAAACTCTTCAGCCTTCAAGCATATGACTTTAACACTATTCCAGTCAACAAGAATAGAAGAAAGACATAATCTGGAGATTGGATTTTCCTTTAAGCAAGCAAGGTAAAAATGCCTATATATGCTCTCTCTCTCTCTCTCTCTCTCTCTCTCTCTCTCTCTCTCTCTCTCTCTGTGTGTGTGTGTGTGTGTGTGTGTGTGTGTGTGTGTGTGTGTGTGTTTCATATTCTGTAGGCAAGGAAGTAGTCATAGATCCTGACCACTTGGTTACAATGTGATATCAACAAGTAGTCATGTTCCTGATACATCTATTCCTATGGATAATGACAAAGATAAAAATTGAGGGGTAGGTGAGACTAAAGAGATGAGAAGAAACTGAAAAACATATAAAGCAGAGTGAGTAGGCATAGTGTGGGAAACCAGTCACATCTCCCTACTTAACAGGAGCTGCTACCCCCTACAGGAAGTGCACTTTGGTATCAGCTTGGTCAAAATGCCCTGGTCCTATTCTGTGATGTTGTAAGCTAGCCCCTAGGCTACCTCACCATCTGGCTTCTGGACTTAATAACTATATCATGAATAAGGCTGAGCTTAGAGAGAAGAAATGGTGAAACAAAAGGCAGAGTCTCAGAAGTGAAAAAGATGCAGACTCTATGGGTACTGTTTTCTGTCTATGATTTGAGCAGACATTGGTGAACCCAGAACAGTATCTCATCTACCAGCTCCATCTGCATTACTTCTCATCTTATCAGTCATCAAGGGTGCACATTTCCTTGGAAAAGTCACTTTAGATACAACTTCAAAAAAACGGCAATGAAACAAGATGAAATTTTGATGTCAAGGTGGAATAGGGTCCAGGAATGTGGAGAGGTGGCACTACACTATGAAAGCTGCCCAGGGCACCTTGTTTCAGAAGACAACCTATCAACAGACGCCTACACAACATAATGTGAGGGAGTAGACAGGGTTTTTGTAATTATTTTGCTGGTTTTTAAGATGGAAAAAGGAATGATGACCCAAGGTTTGCAGGATGATTATAGAAACTGGAAAAGGCAGTGACTTGAATCCCCCACTCTCAGGTACTCCAGAAGGAACTCAGCTCTGCTGACACTTTAATTTTAACCTGGTATGACCCACTCTTTTTTTTTAAATTTAATTTAATTTTACAATACCATTCAGTTCTACATATCAGCCACGGATTCCCTTGTTCTCCCCTGTCCCGCCCCCCTCCCCTTCCCTCCAGCCCACCCCCCATTCCCACCTCCTCCAGGGCAAAGCCTCCCCCGAGGACTGAAATCAACCTGGTAGACTTAGTCCAGGCAGGGCCATTCCCCTCCTCCCAGGCTGAGCCAAGCGACCCTGCATAAGCCCCAGGTTTCAAACAGCCAACTCATGCAATGAGCACTGGACCCAGTCCCACTGCCTGGATGCCTCTGAAACAGATCAAGCCAATCAACTGTCTCACCCATTCAGAGAGCCTGATCCAGTTGGGGGCCCCTCAGCCATTGGTTCATAGTTCATGTGTTTCCATTCATTTGGCTATTTGTCCCTGTGCTTTATCCAGCCTTGGTCTCAACAATTCTCGCTCATATAGACCCTCCTCATTCTCGCTAATTGGACTCCCGGGGCTCCACCCGGGGCCTAGCCGTGGATCTCTGCTTCCAGATCTCTCAGTCATTGGATGGGGTTTCTAGCACGACAATTAGGGTGTTTGGCCATCCCATCACCAGAGTGGGATATGACCCACTCTTATCTCCAGCACTGTGATGTAACAAAGACTGTGTGCTTTAATCTATTGCATTTGTGGTAACTAACTGGAATAAGAAACAAATGCACCATTTGACAATTAAGTATTCTGAAGGCACATGGCAATTTCTTTCATTTGCACCTGATTCCTTCTCATAAAAAAATGCTTATGAGACAGATAGTGTAGTTTGCTGACTTTTTGCTTGTTTTCAAAATCAATCCCAGTATATAGACAAAAACTAGAGCTGTGAAGCATCCCATGCCTTATTCAGTTTATATGACCAGTGTGGTATTCAGACACTATTGAGACTATCCTGAATCCAGATAGTGACAAGAAAAACCTCTGAGGATGACGTCTTGGCTTCCCTACTAGAAATGACAGACCCTCATAAACAAACATAGGCATGTTCTTTACTGACACAACTGGGAGCCATGCAAGGCAAGGTATCCCCTCTAATTCTCCCAACTTTGCAATGGATGGAACTTTAGCACCTGTCCACATAGCAGTATGTTATCCATTAGCACTGATCTCCATGATGTGGCTAAATAATGAGTATGATAGGTTCTCTCTCACCCTCAATGTTCCTTAGACACACATTATAGAGAGAATGCCAAGTGTCTGCATGGTATGGAATCTCTTTAATAATTCCAGCACTCAAGAGGCAGAGATAGGCAGATTGCTGTGAGTTTGAGGCCATCCTGCCTATATAGTGACTTCTTGGCCAGCCAGAGGAATATAGTGATGCCCCTTAAATCCACAAAACCCAAAGGAGAACAAACCCAACATTGCTGGGAGTGAGTGAGAATACAGGTGACAGGTGACAGGTGACAGGGGAGTTTCTAACTCAGACCCTCCCCAACTTGGAGCCCTTTATTATGAACAAGTGCTATGCAGATACTTGTGTGTTTTGGACCCTTGTGGGCATGGAAGACTCTGGGATATCACAATATTTGAGAGCAACAAACTAGAGACTAGGCAGATTCAGTGTATCTTCTTTTTCCCCAAACAAGCAAATTTTAGTTCAACATTATGAGAACCCCCTAAACTCACACCTTTTCCAACCTTTCAATACAGAAGGTAAAGGTAGATACTCTGGCAATGTCCTTAAGGGCACCTGATGAGTAATTGATGGACTGGACCATTGCAAACAAGATCTGAAGACATATTTGCTTAAGAGTAGGTGATTTAACTACTTTCCCCCTTTCTTTTTTGTTGTGTGCACATCTAGGGGGATTATGGGTACACTCATCAAGGTCTCACATGTTAATTTATGCAGCCATCTAGAAGTAAAATATAGCACATCAAAAAGTAAGAGTAAGATTATGAATGATTTACTTTCTATTTTATTTATTTATTTATTTATTTATCTATTTATTTATTTTGGTTTTTCAAGACAGGTTTTCTCTGTGTAGCTTTGCACCTTTCCTGGATCTCGCACTGTAGACCAGGCTGGCCTTGAACTCACAAAGATCCACCTGGCTCTGCCTCCTGAGTGCTGGGATTAAAGGCATGCACCATCACTGCCCAGCATACTTTCTATTTATTGATACAAGCTGTTTCTCAAAAAGAGGGTAGACACAAATTTCTGGTTACCTAGAAGCCATCTCATCTCAGCCAATGAGCCAAACAGCTGATACTTATTCATGGGGGCTAATTTTTGGGAGGCTGGATTCACAGCCTTCATTTTGTTTGAATCTCAGAGACTCAAACAAAATGTGCCAAATGGAAGGAAATACTGCAAACTAATGTCCCACTGCTTAAAATTAGCAAATGGTTATATTTTGTTTTTGCTCTTCTGCATTGCATATGTGTGATTGTGTGTGTGTGTGTGTGTGTGTGTGTGTGTGTGTGTGTGTATGTGTGTGTATGTGTTTAAATTCATTGGTAACACCTAGAAATTTAAGCTAAAATTTTTATACAAAAAAAATTGAAGATCTGTCAACTCTAAGCCAACTTTCCTCCCTAGCCTCATCCACCACAATCAATCCCAATGTTCCAGCCTGCAACACCCGTTCACTGTGTGGTGCCCACTCTCTCACTAGCTTGACCTCTATTCCCATTTCAGCTTGTATTCTTTGTATTAGGGGCAAAATGTATTGTGCTTTGTGGAAAAATCAGTTCCCTAACCTCTGTGAAACCCTTAGATACAGATTACAGGGCTCCCACAGGACTTCAATTTCCATTTCCACTCTCAGATATCCAGCTTAAAACTGACCCAAGTCTCAGAGAATAAACGTGCATTAGGAGGGGGAGACACCAAAACTTAATGTTATGGGATCAGGGGACAGATTGGAAGCAGGATATGTATGTTTTATTTCTTACCAGATCCACCTCCCAGTTCCTATATAATGTTATATTACACATTTATAATCTAATCTATAGAACCTGTTGATGAATTTCTAAATGGTCTTATAAAATAAAATTAAAAAAATGGAGCCAGATATATGGGTGAAAGCCTGAGAGAGATCAGGGAAACAGGGAAAGCCACAGCTAACCTTACCTCACCAACTCTCCAGCTTTCAAATGTGAGTTACTTCCTGTCTACCCACTCCTATATGCCTTGCTGTTCTGCCATCTTATTTGCTCTCTCTGTTCAGCTACATCACTTCCTTTTTCTGCCCAGCTCTGTCACTTCCTGTCTGTCTGTACAGACCTCCAGACCTCCATGGTTAACTAGTGTTGGAATTTAAGGTGTGTGCTACCACACCTAGCTCTCTTTCCAGTGTGGCCTTGAACACACAGAGATCCTGCCTGCCAAGTGATAGGATTAAAGGCATGTGCTAACATTGCATGACTTCTGTGTTGTGGCTGGCTCTTTCCTCTGATCTCCAGGCAAACTTTATTTATTAAAGCACAAATAAAATATCACTGCATTTCAGAACAAATAAAATATCACCGCATTTCAGAACAAATAAAATATCACCACAAGAACCTGCATAGTGTCAGATTGAATCAAGCAATATTAGTATATACCTCTTGTAATCTGATTGTTATAGGCTTGTTAATTAAACAACAACACCAAGACTTGTGAGTTCATCATTTCCCTATTGGTGCTAATACCCCATGCACACACTTTATACACTATACAATTCAGACAAGTCAGCTTCTCCGCAGACCCCTTTGTCTGGGACAGCTTTTTTGTGGGGAGCTGGTTCTGCCTGTCTAAGGCTCTCAATTTCTGCCCTTCAAGATAACATAGACTCCTCAAATCCTTCTTCTATACAATGATCCTGACAGCTCTCCAGTCCCCTCTTTGTCTCCTGGCATCCAGGGTAAATGAAACATTCAGTTATGAGATGACATGAGGACAATTACAGTGCAGAGTATTATGTTGGAACATCATTTCGAACTACTCAAATTAATAAACCCCTACAAAGAATGAAAAGACCAGGTGGCCTTCTTTACATGGAACTTGCTCCAGACAAGGTAGGGGCAGCTATTCTTTTTGAGCCACCATACAACATGTTCACAGCCTAGGAACACATGTCTAGGAGAGTCTCAGGGATGTGATCTTCCCACCCACACAGCAGTCACATCAACGTGAAGCCAGAACCAACTGAGAGGTTTCAGAATTTTCTTCTAGTTTTATCAGAAAGGGGTGACTCTTAAGTACCAGTTAGTTGACAGCATCTCTACTTACCAAAGTCTAAACAGAACGTGGTGGGCAGTGACATTTTGTTTAGTGATAATCAGTATTCTATAATTCAAACTGGGGAAAATGATGTTCTAAAACCTACCCTAACTGTGTAATATAAAGCAATAAGAAAAAAAGTGTTTAATATTTAACATATGATGAAACAATATTGGTGGCAGACATACAGACTATCATATTTGAATGGGTTAATTTCTATATGTACATCTTGACTGTATTAATCATTTAATGTTACCAAGCTTTTAAAGCTTGATTATAAATTGGATGCCAGTGAGTAGGTCTCCCAGAACCCAGATGAAGCACACACTGGAGAAAACGAAAGCTAAACCTTGGGGAACAGCTTGAGAGCCCAGCCCTGATGACTTGTATACATTTAAACATGACCTCACTTTGAAATGTCATCATGTAATAGCAGCTGAATATCACCTGCAAGGGACTCCACATCTTTCTCTGTTCAGGCTCACAGGCTACTTCAACACATTGGTCTAATGTGCTGATAGAGCTTTTCAATTCAGAAATCTAATTGGGGATTTAAAAAGAAAAAAAGATACTTTGAGTCTTTCTAGAGAATATTCAGACACAAAAGCACACCTGGGTAGTTTATGACTAAGACTTTGGATATCCCCAAAAATTGCAGCACTCTAACAATAGATACTTACACAACCATGATCATTGGGACATTATTCATGACAGGCAAGCTATGGAATCTGACCAGGTGTCCATCAGTATGTGAGTGGAGAAAGATAATAAATGATACTTATGGAGTTTTCTTTTTCTTTCAAAAGGAAGTATGAAATTACATAATTTGCAGGAAAATGGATGGAACTGAAGGTTATCACAGTAAGCAAAACAAATTGATACTGCAAAACAGGCTATGGTGATATTTTATTTGTGCTGAAATGTGATTTTATTTGTATGTTAATAAATGAAGTTGCCTGGGGGTCAGAGCTAATAGCAAGCCATAGCAGAAGTCTGGCAGTGGTAGTACATGCCCTTAATCCCAATCACATGGCAGGCAGAGTCTGTGTGTTCAAGGACATAGCCAGCTTGGAGACACATGCTTTTAATCTTAGTACCAACCCTAGAGACCTGGAGGTCTGTATAGACAAGCAGTGACGAGGAGGTCAAGTGGTTGGGTTTACAACCAATGAGAAGGCAGAACAGAAAGTCAATAAAAAGACAGACACACAGGAAGTAGGTCTCTTTCTCAGGGGAAGGACGACATTGGCAGTGGGTGGTAAGAAGGTAGTCTTGGTCTTAGCTCTTAGCTACTGCTTTCTGACCTCTGGGGCTTTTAACTCTGCATTTGGCTGTGTGTTTCTTATTTAATAAAACAGTTCAGAATTACATCTACAACAGGCACTGTATATTCTCTCATGTGGAATCCATGGGAGGAATAGGCATAAAAGTAGAAGAGGGACTATATAGCATGTGGAAAAGGAAAACTGGAAGAGGAATTAAGAATGGGTAATACAGGGAGAAAATGGTTGAAGTTCATTATATTCATAAAAATGCAGGAGCAAAATCCTTCACTTTGTACAATTGATGCATGCAAATCAAGAAAGAAACAGGAGTCTAGATATCAGGATCAGACCTAAGTTTAGTTCTGCTTCTACCTGCAAGCTTTGGGCAGGTTAATAAACCTCCCATTGTCTTATTTATTTAGAAAATTGGCAATGAGTGATTGTGTGCACTTAACAATATCATCGTGAACACAGATGAAATGTCTGAAACACAAACACTCTGTTTGGCTACAGTGATGAGGCAGCTGGGGATCAACATCATTGTCATCTTCATCACACCAGCTTTGTCCATGTCATTGTTCAGCTACTCATTCTTTATCCTCTCTTTTACCCAGGCAAGAGAAGCAACCACCCACACTTACCTTAAAAGGAGTGGCAAGTTAGTGTGTGGTGCTGGGTGTGGTGCTGGTTGACATCATCAAATTTCAGTCTCAAGCATCACCCTTCAGGAAGACTTGTAACACAGAAACTAGCCCTTACAGGAGACCACTTCCTAAATATAACACCAGTAGCATAGACACTGAAGGCAACAATTAATAAATGGGACCTCCTAAAACTGAGAAGCTTCTGTAAGACAAAGGATATAATAAATAAGACAAAATGATAGCCTACAGAATAGGAAAAGTTCTTCACCAACCCCATATCTGACAGAGGGATGATTTCTAAAATATATAAAGAATTCAAGAAACTAGACATCAAAATACTGAACAATCCAATTAAAAACAATGGGCTACAGAGCTAACAGAGAATTTTCAATAGAAAAGTTCCAAATGGCCAAAAGTCATTTTAAAAATTGCTCAACATCTTTAGTCATCAGGGAAATGCAAATCAAGATGACTGTGAGATACCATCTTACACCTCTCAGAATGGCTAAGATCAAAAACACTGATGACAGCTTATGTTGGAGAGGATGCAGAGCCAGGGGAACACTCCTCCACTGTTGGTGGGAGTGCAAACTTGTACAGCCACTTTGGAAATCAGTACAGCAGTTTTTCAGAAAATTGGGAATCAATCTACCTCAAGACCCAGCTATATCACTCTTGGGCATATACCCAAGGAATGCTCAATTATACCACAAGGACACATGTTCAACCATGTTCATAGTAGCATTATTCATAATAGCCAGAACCTAGAAACAACCTAGATGCTCCTCAACCAAAGAATGAATAAAGAAAATGTGGCACATATACACAATGGAGTATTACTCAGCAGTAAAAAACAATGACATCATGAAATTTTCAGGCAAATGGATGGAACTAGAAAATATCATTCTATATGAGGTAACCCCAACTCAGAAGGACAAACATGATATGTGCTCACTAATAAGTGGATGCTAGAAGTAAAGCAAAGGATAACCAGACTACATTCAACAGCTCCAGAGAAGCTAGCTAATGAGAAGAACCCTAAGAGGAATGTATGGATCACACTGGAAAGGGGAAATAGATGACATCTCCATGAGTAAACTGGAGGGGATGAGGGGCAATGGAGGGTAGGGGATGGGAGATGAGAACTTAAGTGCAAGTGGTGGTTGAGCTGGAACAAGGACAGAGTAGGAGAACAAAGAAAGAGATACCATGATAGAGGAATACATAATGGGGATAGGGAAAAATCAGTTGCTAGAGAAGTTCCCAGGAATCCACAAGGATGACTCCACCTTACACTACTAGCAATAGTGAAGAGGGTGCCTGAACTTGCCTACTCCTGTAATCAGATTCATGAATACCCTAACTGTCATCATAGAGCCTCCATCCAGTAACTGTTGGAAGCAGATGCAGAGATCCATAGCCAAGCACCTGACTGAGCTCTGGGAGTTCAGTCAAAGAGAGAGAAGAGGAATTTTATGAGTAAGGGACATCAAGATCATGATGGAAAAATGTACAGAGACAACCAAACCATACTAATGGGAACTCATGAACTATGTACCAATGACTGTGGAGCCTTCATGGGACTGAACTAGGCCCTCTGGATAGGCAAGACAGTTGTGTAGCTTGACCTGGTTAAGGGGCCCCCTGGCAGTGGGATCAGGATCCATTCCCTGGTGCCTGTGCAGGCTTTTTGGAGCCCAGTGCCTATGGTGGGACACCTTACATATCCTTGGTTTAGGGGGAGGGGCTTAGACCTGCCCCAACTGAAAGTACCAGGCTCTGTTGACTCCTTTTGGGAGGCCTTGCCTTGGAGATGGGAATGGGGACTGAGTTGGGAGTGAAGACTGGGGAGTAGGAGGAAGAAGGTGAGGGGAGGTTGGTATGAAATATTAATAGAAAATTTCTTAAAAATTAAAAAAAGAAACTATCCTTCAGGCCTGAAGATGCTGTTACTTCCCCCTACCAGATGATGAGATTCTATTTCTTGTTCAGGAGTCTATTTAACACACTCTGGTTGGTACATACTAGACTCTTTCACTTTCTCTCTGTCTCTCTGTCTCTCTCTGTCTCTCTGTCTCTCTCTGTCTCTCTCTCTCTCTGATATCTAACTGGCTTTTTCTATACAGATAAAAGTTTTTTTAGAAAAGCAAGATTTTTTCCACTCCCAATTGAATGTTTTCCATGTTTCTTTACAGGTGTATGAGACCTTTTGCTGCTATTGCTACTTCATCACTTGCTTTCTGAAGAAGGCATAAGTGCAAAAAGAGACAGGAAGTCTCTGGAGATGAGCATCTCTCCTTGTCTCTAAGTCTCTCAGGGGGAGGAGTTTTGTGTTGGCAACAGTCTTGAGTATATGGAGATGACATGTGTTTCAGCAAATTGTGTGGTTCTTGGCCAGTCATTTCTCAACTTTAGGGGGAAATTTTTTCTGAGGCTATTCCAAAGTTTCTTTCAACTATAATGTCTTGAGATATTAAGGTTGTTGTATGGTTGTTCAAGCTAGTGAAATTAAAAATGGTCAATGAATTCATGAATCAATAGCAGAATGAACTAAGAAAGATGATGTGGGATCTGAAAGAATGGTTTGCTAAAAGAAATTCTAAGAACAAATAGAAATTTTGTAAATAGAAATCACAGTGAATCAAAATCTTTCTAGGATTTCTCAGTAACAGACCATATTAAATAGAAGAAAGAACAGCAAACCTTCAAGAGAGGCTGATGACTTACCACCTCTGATAATAAAAAAGCAAGAATTAATAAAATAATGCAAAGCCAATGGGCACAAAATGTCAAATTTATGCAAAACATAAACACATGAAGGTGCCAAAGTCCTGGCTAAAGGAATAGAAAGTTGTTCCGCAAAGACTACCAGAAACTGTCTCAAATAATTGGAATCCAAGTACAGGAGGTATCTAGAACTCCAAATAGAAGAACCAGAAAATAACATCTGTGGGTCATCACAGTTAAACTGTCAAATGGGCCAATGAAGAAAGAATGTCAGAACCTTTGAGTGGCCACATAAAAATGGGGAAAAAAACAAATCAGAGGAATATAAGAAATGGCAGAACATCCTGAGGATTATACTATATCCATGCAGTGATTTAGTAAACCACTGAATCTCTCAGATGAATAGAGTGAAAGAAAATCACAGCTTACTGGAATAACAAAAGAACACAGCTAAGTAGTGAGAATTAGTCTGTAACTTTATCAATGATCATTCTGAATGTAAATAATCTTGATTCCCTAAATAAAGATACAAATGGTACAATTGAATTTAAAAACCAAGACCCAACAGTTTCTGCCTGCAAGAAACACACCTCACTAAAGGAGAAATATATTGACTGAAAGTGGCAGGATGGAAAGTCCTACAAGTAAGTAGAATCTGAAAGAAAGCAAGAATGGATGCCATGTATCATAATCATATCCAACAAAGCAGACTGCAACAAAATTCAGTCAGAAGAAATAAAAAAAAACTCATTACATAGTGAGAAGAGGACTAGTCCATCGAAATGTAACAGATATATAATATATATGCACCAAATTTCATAAGACAAATACTGCTTGAAATAGAGGAGGAGATAGACCCAGACACACCAAAAGTAAATTTCAATATACCACTCTTATCAATAGACAGATCACACACACACACACACACACACACACACACACACACACACACACATGCATGCGCACACGCACAGGCCACCACCACCACCAAAGAAGTTACAAAATTAAACTGTACCACAGATAAAATAGACAACATTCTAATGAATACTCCATCTAACAGCTGAAAACTCATTCATCTTAGGGGCCTATTCAACAGAACATAAAATTGATCACATTTTAGCCATAAGTTGTTTGAAGACATTGCTGGCTGATTAGAGGTGGCAAGTTGCCATAAGCCTAGTAGCCTTTTCTCTAAGCTCAGCAATATGGAACTCCCTTCCTCCCCAGCAAATCTTCCTGCTCTCTACCTGCCCCTATCTGGAGAATGCTCCTGGGTTTCAAGGACTGACCTTATCTGAAAGCTGCCTCTAAACCAGGTGCCTGATTTATCTTTAGCTTGACCCTTGGCACAGATCCCTGCTAAGAAGACTTGTGCTGGGAGCTCTGCAATAGGACACTGCCGGCACATCCTAAGCCTTATGGTAGAAGTGTGCCACTTAATGGAAATTAGGATTTGTCCTCAGGATCCCCAATCCTATATATTCCTTATACTCTGGAATAAAATTGAGCTAGTTCACTGAAATCTGTCTCCAGGGGGGCTGTTTCTATTCATGCTCATAGGCCATGTACAAAGCTTTCTGTCACTCTTTCCTCTCTTGACCTATGGCCAACAGGCTGAGGGATAAAGAGGACAACTACAATAAGTTGTAGATGTAACCAACCGCCTTATTAAATAAGAAACACAGAGCCAATGTAAAGATGAAAGCCCAAGAGGTCAGAGCTAAGAGCCTTACCCGCTTTCCGCCAGCTAGACTCTCCCGCCAAGAGACCTCTCTGAAAAGGGAGTTTCTTCCTGTGTGGTTGTCTTATAAAGAGTCCTTGTTCTTCCTTCTCATTGGTTGTAAACCCAACTACGTGATTACCTCATCACTGCCTGTCTGTACAGACCTCCAGGTCTTCTATGGTTGGTATTGAGATTAAGGGCGTGTGTCTCCAATGCTGGCTGTATCCTTGAACACACAGAGATCTACCTATTTCTGCTTACCAAGTGCTGGGATTAAAGGCGTGCACCACCACCGCCCTGGCTTTCTCTATAGCTTGCTAATAGCTCTGACCCCTAGGCAACTTTATTTATTAACATACAAATAAAATCACATTTCAGCACAAATAAAATACCACTATATTTCCCCTCTTCTAATTTAATAAAAAGAGAAAAAAAGGAAAGTTGTAACTAATATAAGAAAAACTATATACAAAAGTACAATAACTATATACAATATATACAAGTGATGAATACCTAAACAATGTCTAGTCTATTTGTATTTGACAAATTCAGAGAAAATAATTCCATTACTTATCCTATTTTGGTAAGTCCAAAATGTACCTAATTCCTTTCTATCCTAACTAATCTTCAACTATAATTAATTAATCTTCAGCTATAACTAATTAAACTTTGACTATAACTAATCTTCAACTCCCTCAGAGACCCAAGAAGGAAATAATATTACCTAACAAAAATAAAAACAGGCATGCAAGCAGCTTCCAAAAAAATTGTGAGTTGACAGAAACAGCCAGCCGCCTGGACAGTCACCTGAGGTTTCTCCGCAGTGTTGGGGCATCATCTTCAGCCTATAGGCTTAGCGTATCTGACAGACTCATTTGTGAAGTAGGATGTACACAAGTTCAACAGTTCAACCTCACCTTGGGTGAGAGCAGTCCATGTACCAGAAACACCTGAATTCCACTAGTGTCATGTCATGGTTCAGGATTTTAAATTCTGGAAATTGTTGATGGTTTTTTAATCCAGCTGTCCATTCTTCTTGACCGTGTATGTGTGGCTTCATCTCAGCATCCCGTTCTTCTCCACATCCCTCTATTAAATGCCAGTCTGCTATTGAAAGGCGTGAGCTTAGTTACTCTTCAAGAATAACTGTTTCAGCTGCTGTTCCATTGCACATCAGAAGCCATCGGCCCACTGTCTGTTCAGCTGCCTTCAAAGGAAAGAGCACTGTACCTTTTCCGGATTGCAAAGGCCACTTCAGGGATGGTGCCATATTGTCCTGGCCTCAGAAGATGCCTTTTGATAAAGCCACAACCACACTTGTTTTGGCAAGAATCGGCAGTCCTTTGTTCCATTTCTGTCTGTCCATTTTGTCCTGTTCTCAGAAGTAGATTCGAGGATACTTTGATGTCCAGTGGCTAACATTTGCCACAATGAAAGTTAACTCCATATGCAGTTTCTTCAATGCCCATATTCTCTCTGAAGTAGTTTGGTACTGCCAGGAGCCAACATGTCTCATAGTCATAACAAAAAAGAAAAATTTTCTAAGTTATTAAAACATTTCAAATGCCATATTCTGTAGATCTCTGAAGGGTTTGAAGATGAACTGTCTATCTAAAATATATCTGCTCAATCTTGAAAACATACCTAATATGACTACAAGTTCTATTGCAATGTCTAACTGCTAACATTTATTTCTTTATATCCTAATAGTTGGTAATAATAACATTCAAGAATCAGCAATTTGCATTATTTTGTTAAATGAGCAGTATAAGTACAATTAGAAATATACATATAGCATTTCCTAACAATATCAATTTCAATATATATAATTTGTATATAATATAAAACAATCCAATCCAATGTAAAATATTTAAAACTAGTAATTGTCTTTTTCTTTTTCTTTCTTTTTTTTTAAACAAGAAACTTAGATCTAACCTCCTTTGCTTAGCCCTTTTCCTAACCCTTGATAACCAGTTGTAACCAACCCCTCTAAACAACGAAAATTATCCCAGACCCAAAACCCATTAAAAGACCAAAAAAACCACCCGTCCCACACCACCTCTTTGGGAATGTGGGCGTCGTATTCTTGAAATTGCTTCCTGCTGGGTGGGCGAAGGTATCTTTGTTCTGAAAAGAAAAATTTTAGGTTAATTGTCAAATTCTAGGAAAGGTAACTATATCCTTCATTATCCAGTCTGTGTATAATACCAAAGTTCAGGATTTATCTCAAGTCCTTATTCAAGTAGTCTTCGAGACTGGATCATCTCAGTCAGCCCTCTTAAAATTGCTCTGAGCACTTTGTAGTTCAAAGCTGATCTGTAGATGATGTTTGTCAGCTCAGTGATATTATTATTGGCCACGTGGAATTGTTGTTGTTGTGGGGCCCCATCTTCTTCCTGGAGACTTCAGTTGATGTTAGGCCTGGCCGTGATTTCCTGCAGAAAACTAATAAGAGACTCGAACACAAAGACATATATGCAGCTAATTGAAGCCTTTTTTTTTTTAGAATTAGTTAGTACTCTATATGACCATTCATATCTTAACAGAGTTTAAAATGTATCTATCTATCTATCTATCTATCTATCTATATATTAATCTTGTAAATTTTGATGTAAAATTCATACTTTAAGAACAGTTTAAAGAATCAGAATAGAATCAAAGAGTTGAGATTAGTAATAGAATAGTCCCTTAATTAATTTGGCTTTTTTTTAAAATTTTTTTTCCATAGCAGAAGATGGCTCTTCTTCTGACATGATACAGGGAGTTTGCATTTTCCTTTTAACAACATGCTTGAGTTTAAAGAAGGAGAGAGCCATTCTCCAACTCCAAAGTCAGCTTTAAATTTTAATTGAATTGGGACTATTAGAAGACCAATAGTGTTAAATCTTTAGAGAAAAGCAGAAACAAACATTTAGGAAGACATAAAATTTTTTAGATGATATACCAATAGGCCATTTTACTCTGTTTCCTGGGATAGACGGTTTGTCCCTTTTCTTCACTTGTCTCATTTGTCCAGTGTTCTTCAGATTCCTTAGGCTTCATTCTCCTAAAAGACAAAAACAAAAACCTTTACCCAAGACTAATTTTGGAGATATTCCTTTTTGGAAAAGTTATTATCTGATTAAATGAAAAAACATGTGTTAATGGTATAAGTTAGTTTAAATTGGATGTTCATGCTGGTTGATGAACTATCATCTCCTCTAATTAAGAGGTTTCTTGTTCAAATCGAACCTTTATCAATTTTGATGGTACCCACAGCTTATCTTCTCCTGTAGAAACAAAAGCAAAACTTCGTCCCCAACGTAACACATACCCTGGTTTCCATTCTGAGGTCAGCACATCCTTAAAGTATATAGACTGATTTAATTCTGTAGTTTTCTCTATTATCCAATGTCTCTCTGCAGCTGTTGTTCCTTTCTCATTGGCATTGAGAAAATTCAAAGTTAATAGAGCATTATGCAGTCTATTTCTGGGGGGTTTTGTTACCCCTTTCTGTTTATTTAGCATATCCTTTAGAGTTCTGTTTGATCTTTCTATAACTGCTTGACCTGTAGGATTATGTGGTATACCTGTAATATGCTTTATATCATAATAAGCAAAAAACTGCTTCATTTTAATGGAGACATATGATGGAGCATTGTCAGTTTTGATTTGTGCAGGTATACCCATGATGGCCATAACTTCTAACAAATGAGTGATTACAGAATCAGCTTTTTCAGAACTTAAAGCAGTTGCCCATTGAAATCCTGAATAAGTATCGATTGTATGGTGTACATATTTCAATTTTCCAAATTCTGCAAAGTGAAACACATCCATTTGCCAGATTTCATTCCTCTGAGTACCCTTTGGGTTACATCCTGCTGGTAATGGCATCTGATTATAAAAGGAACAAGTAGGACATTTCTTTACTATTTCTTTGGCTTGTTGCCAGGTTATGGAAAAATCCTTTTTTAAACCTTTACTATTGACATGATGTTTTTTATGAAATTCTGAGGCCTCCAGCACATTTCCTATCAATAATTTATCAACCTCATCATTACCTTGTGCTAGAGGGCCTGGCAGACCAGTATGAGATCAAATGTGAGTTATATATAAAGGATGACTCCTTTTCCTGACGGTATCTTGTAATTGAATAAATAGTGAAGTTAATTCTGAAGCATCAGGGATAAATTCCGCAGTCTCAATATGTAATACCACTCTTTCAGCATACTGAGAATCAGTTACTATGTTGAGAGGTTCTGAAAAATCCATTAATACCAACAGAATAGCATACAATTCTGATTTTTGAACTGAATTATAAGGACTTTGAACCACTTTACTCAAATTTTCTGATTTGTAACCTGCCTTTCCTTGTTTGTTGGCATCTGTATAAAATGTACGAACTCCAGATATGGGTTTTTCACGTACAATTTGAGGCAAGATCCAATCAGCTCTCTTTATAAGTTCAATTCTATCGCTTTTGGGATATTTGCTGCTAATTTCTCCCAAAAAAATTACTGCAAGCTCTTTGCCAAGGTTCACTTTCTGTCCATAATTTTTCAATGTCCTCCTTAGTTAAAGGTACGACAATTTCTGCTGGGTCTATTCCTGCTAATTGACGAAGTCTCAATTTTCCTTTCC
>CABHPP010124692.1:0-16150 GCA_902168425.1 Peromyscus attwateri
TAGCACCATGAAAAGTTATGAGGAAGATGTCCCTACTGACCAGCTTGAAACATGAACTAAGCTTCTCCATTATCAGAGACATTCTTCCTAGAGGCACAAATCACACTGTCTTCATTTATGAGAGCAAAAAGTGTAAACAGAGTCCAACAGCTATAAGAAAGTCTGAGTGTTTAAGCTTTCAAAAGTTGTGAGGAAAAAATTATACATATATGTGTGTGCATATATATGTATATCTATAGATAGATATAGATACACACACACACATATATATATATACCATATTCAGTGCTTCTTGGAAAAACTAATCCATTAAGATAAGCCCATACTGAGGTTGGGCCCAATTTTCTGTCTTCACCGAGGAAAAGAGAGAAAGATGAACGTACAGATATTGGGAAGGCACTATCCAATGAAACAAGTATCTGTGGAATGTGTCTTTCCTATGTATAAAATAGTGCAAGGAAGAAAAGGAAAACCCTTCCTATGGCCTCAAGCATACGACTGTCCCACTGATACTGGTGTTCTAGGGCAGAACACAGAAAAGAGGTAGAAACAGGTAGGCGTGGCAATCTGAGGTAATATGAATTACCTACCAATCAGCTCTTAAACATATTCTCATACCAAACACTAGAATCCTTTGTAGCATAGAGTATATTATGCATTGTAAGATATCCAATGGTTAATAGGATTTCTTTCATAATCTCTTAATGATTTACTTGACAGACATGTACTTTTTAAAGTTTATGTCTTCTAGGACCAGTGAGATGCTCAGTGGGTAAAGACCCTTGCTGCCCAACAATGCAAGCCTCCTACCCTGAGTTCAGTTTCTGGAACTCACATAAAGGTACACAGAGAGGACCAGTTTCACAAAGTTGTTTCCTGACTTCCATATGTGTGCCATGTTATGTAGCCTCTCATAATAATAATAATAATAATAATAATAGTAAAAATTTATAAAAGTTTAGGTCCTCTAAATTACTTTCCATTTTATAGCTATTTCGAAGATGGGCAGGCCAGTACAGCTACTGTGATATGGCTGACATGATGAGCTATGAGGTCACATTATTACCATGTGATTGACAGTAGCCGACATGATGAGCTATGAGGTCACATATTACCATGTGATTGACAGTAGCCGACACTCATTACAGTAATCACAGTTACTGTAATATAACATGGTAAACATAGTATGCCTCTGGGACCCTGTCTCCATTAAACATTAGAACCTGGAATTCAACATGGTGCTTAAATTTGAGAAATGAGTCCCTGGGGATAAAGATCATATTTTTTTTTATAATACCAAATCCCTTTGGATATCTATGAAAACGGAGAATATAAAAATGATTTAAATAGAGACATATAAAAGTGTGGGTTGGTGGAAGTGCTGTGGACTGGATCCAGCCCTGGTACGCAGTTTAACATGTGGTCTCTCAGCTATACTTCAGCCAAAGGTACGCTGATTATTTTTTTGTTTTGTTCAAGACAGGGTGTTACTCTGTAGCCTTGGCTGACCTGGAACTTGCTATTGAGACCTAGTCTAAAACTCACAGAGATCTGCCTGCCTCTGCCTCCTGGGTAGATGTCTGCTTCATTAAACACATGAACTACCATGCCTGGCTATGAGGTATTTTGAGGGAGTCGTTAAATACAGTTCCTGCCTTGAAGAAGTTTTTAATTTAACTTGAAGTACCAGTTGAATGTATAATACCAAACTGATGTAATGTACATTCCTACTGGATGGAGTCAGGCTAAGCATGCAACTAAAAACACACAAATCTGGAGGCCTCTTACTGGAACACCCATCATTCTAAGAAGCGTTACAATGGAGTCTGCAGATTAATTATGAGAGAGGGTCAGCACAGTACCATTATCAAGGAGGAATGTGAATGATGTGATGGATTTAGAGCTGGGCAGATTCAATGGTAGGTGTAAGAGTCACAAAAGTGAGCAGGCCTAAGTCTCAACACCCTTCAGATTTTTAGTGCAGTGTATTTGTAACGGGCATCATAGGAGGTACCTACCTAGTCTGCATGCCCTCTCCAGGGGAAGGACTCCTATCATTAGGTCAGGCATCTGTTTACGTAGGGGTCTTTAAAGGCTAGGAGAGTCAATGATTGACAAGACTTTTGGATTAAGGCTATGATGTAATGTAAAGATGAAAGACATCAAATCAGGAGCGTTGGTGGAGGGTGGGAAGAGGGGACTACAAAGGCGGATAATTATTGTCTCCGGTACAAGAGCTGGAGGATTTGTCCTGCATCTTGGGAAACTGCTCAGAGGGCTGACTGCTGCCCAAAGGTTGCAAGGGCTCATTCCAGACTCAGAAGGTCTAATCCTTTCTGCCAAGATAGATGCTATCACCTGGCTAGGCCTACTGGCCTCAGGGCCATCAAAGTGACAAGGAGTAAGAGTTGAGGGAGAGGCGGACCTAGAGGAGCCAGTTTTCTAACTGGAGGAAAGGTCAGGACAAACACCCATGCTTTTGGTACCCGGCAGGCACCGAAGAGAACTCTATGGACGCACTGGGAATTGAGGAAAACCAGAGGCATCATTAATGACCACTTCTCACTGATTCCCAGCCTGTGTGTGTTGCAGGGAGAAGAGCTGGCCTCAAACGCCCCATCCTTCTGCCTCACCCTCCCAAGTACTGGGATTCCAAGTATACGTACCATACCCAGTTTTGTTTTGTTTTTTTAACTCCATGTTTTGTACACAATATGGGACTATCAGTCTCACAATGTAATGTATCTTTTCCTAAGTAGCAGAAAAGCCCATCCAAATCTTAATATAAAAATGACTACAGTCAGTTTAGTGGCACTGAATTATCCCAATTAGTAAAATAGACATGATAAGAAATAAATCTTTGAAAAATTAAACTTTAGAAAGTAGTAGGCAAAAAAAAAAAACCATAATAGCTCCAATAGTTTAATGTTCCAATCTTCCTTCATTAATCTTCTCCTGCTGTATGTCATCTATGTTTTTGTTTCTTTGAGACAGGGTTTCTCTGTGTAGCCCTGGCTGTCCTGGAACTGGCCCTGTAGATGAGGCTGACCTGGAACTCAGAGATCCACCAGTACTGGGATTAAAAGTGTGCACTACTCCTTAGCTTTACTTACACTGGTTTTAAGAAATGGTCATTAACATTAGAGAGCTACCTTGGAAGGTGTTCTCATATTCAAATTTTTATTACATATGTAGTCTCTATTCAAAAAAATATAGGTATATTTCATATATATGTAATTCATAAATATAATACATGTAATTCATGTGTGTGTATGTGTGTGTCACAGATCAAGTAGCCTAATACTGATTTGATCCATCCTAGCCTTCTTCACATGGAAATTAAATTTCAGGCTGAGACTATAGCTCAGAAGCAGAGAGCATGTCCAGGATGTGTGAGGCCTTAGGTTCAATTCCTGTACTATAAAATACCCAGTTCATCTGATGTCACTAGAGCTATTCAATTCTTAGCCTACTAATATTCTTTAGATGAACAACTAAATACCACTTCTCTAGATAAAAAGCACCCTCTGTGGTTCCTGGGACTAACCACTGGAGAGAGAGGACTTTAGTTCTGGAATCATGGAACGGCTTTTACATGGCACTCAGCAGAAGTTTACTCCAACCCAGAATGAACAGCCTAGAGGCTTAACACGTCCCAGCTAGCTCAAAGGCATTTTGCTTTTCTCTAGCAGTTTGGCATAACGCTCTGCCCACCAGTGAACTGTCCCTGATCCCATGTGCTGCTGCCATTGGAACACAAACACAAACATGTAGAGGCCCTATCAGAGCTCCACTTGGTTCCTTCTGCCAGGCAAAGTCACGTGGCAACATGCCACTCCACCACCACCGGGTCGCTTCTGTTCAGTGGGTTTGGTTGCTGGCTGCTCCTAATTCAGTATCTTGCAAAATGACATTCTGTTAATGACATGGATGTCAAAGCTGTGATGATAATGGGCAGAAGTAGAAGAAAATGTTTCCTAAATGGAGAGGCAGCAGGAAAACTGCCAAATGGGTATTAAAATGAGTTGTGCGCTTGCCCCATGCTTCTGCACTCGGTCCCTTCCCACTTGTTTGCAACATGAAAGGGAAGTGGCACCCTAAGGTGCCACTTGGTGAGCCCTTGGTGAGCGCACAGAAAACAAACAACAGTAAAAACAAGGGGTCAAGGGAATGTTTTCTCTTAACTTGACAGCTGTCTTTTCTTTTTCTCATTGGAATCCACTGATGTTTTCTTAGTCATTCTTTCCCTTTGCCAAGAAGGAACTGGCCATGAGGAAGCCATTCTGTTGCTGAAGACAGGAGGGCTGGTGAGATAGCAGAAGATGCTAGCCTGCAAACTGCTCCTTATTCAGTCTGGGTGATGGATGCTCCTCCGGGCTGTCAATTGCAAGCCCAGTAAAAGAATCTGGGGTCTGAAAGAGGACCAGTGATGTATGAAGATAGTGCTACCCATTAGTGTCAAACACGGCCAAAGAAAGAAGCCACATGGCTCCCATAACTGGGGGGCCTCAGACACAGGGGCACATTTGGTGCCTTCTCATGTTAATGTATAATTCTGTTTTCACAGGGGCCCAAGACAGAGCTCTATTTTTGACATAATGGAGTTCTCAGAAGAAGAAATTCACAAAACAAGGTTTACAACCAGCAGATATTTGCTAATTCTAAGCCTTCAAAACCTCATCCCCTATGGATCTGTAGAATGGTGATACGGTTATCAACTCTCGGCTGGGCATGGTAGCTCACAAAGGCTGAGGCAAGATTACTGTTGGTCTGAGGTCAGCCTGGGCTACAGGATAAGATTCTATCTCAAAGGAGAAGAAGAGGAGGAAGAGGAGGAAGAAGAAGAAATAGTATCAGCTAACACAGAGCTAACACTAAATAAAAATAATACATATAAAGAAATTATATCAAGTGCCTTACAAATATTAGGTATAAAAAAAATAAGGTATTTATAAGCCATGCCAGCCTGGGCTACTTAGTGAGCCTATCTCAACACACACACACACACACACACACACACACACACACACACACACACAGTGAGAGAGAGAGGGGGGGAGAGAGTAAATAAATTAAGCATTTGGTCTTTCTCTCTTGTACATATTCTCTCGTATATCTATGCTTTCCTACTTTGAATTTTACACTCAGGTTTTTCCTTCAAGGATCTTGGAACAAGAAGTGTACCTTGGCCCACAGAATTACCTTTCTGAATCAAAACAATGAATTATGTAAGAACTGAAAAGGTCAACTCCGGGGCAGCAACGCTTTAGTAAATGTAAATATTAACTCGGTTATAGGCAGAATATAAGTACAAAGAGGCTGCCTAAAGAAACAGAAAAACAAAAGGTTCGGAAGCACTAGTGTGGAGAATCCGAAGGCTTCCAACTGTCAGAATGCAGGTAGAGCGATCATTTGCACCCATGTTTCAGACCAACTGTCCAAACCATGAGGATCAGCCCAGCTTAGCCCAAAGCCTTGACCCGTTCAAGGCACCTAACATCTTTTCTGTTACCATACACCTCCAAACAACCTTGAGCAATTTCACAGAGACCATCTCCCTGCAGATGGACAGTAAGAACAATAATAAAAACAACTTTACACTGACCAAGTGCTCAGTATACTCCAAAGACTTCATTTTCCGGAGCATCCTATAAATTGGACTTATTTTCATTCACAACTTTATAAATACGAAAACTCAAGAACTGAGAATGTCCAAAACCTGTCCAAGACCACACAGCGAATGGGCATCTACGCTCCAGGTTTGTCTCTTGAGCCTGTGTTCTGAGTTGTCTTTGCTCCTTGTCTCTGTAGGAGAAGGAATACTTTGATGAGCCTAAGGTTAATACCAATGATGTCTGCTCTTATAAATGAATGCGCCGGCATTCTGCTGGGACATAAATCATGTGTCCTCAGTAACTCTGAATCCAGGAAACATCAAATCAATCAGTCTTGAGCCTAAAGCGTGAAGATCAGATACAGGAGGTGGGCCAAGCTACCGAGGATCACATCAGTCCATAGCACATCGGTCCACGCTTTCTAAGCGGTAGTAAGCCTGACCATCAGCACGAGACAGACACTCCACTGTCACTAAGCAGGGTGCTTGTTGTCCCAGGTTGCACATGTTTTCAGGCCCGTGGTGGACACACAACAGGACTGTGCACCATTGGGTACTCATTCCTCCACAGTACATTTCCACAGGTCCACAGGTAGATGACTCAACACATGGGTCATCCTTTTTCCTGCCCAAACCAGCTGGTCTAGACCCAACCAGGGAGACAACTGTGTTTACACAGCGTGTGCCAGACTCCTTGTCCCACTGCTTCTGAGGGAGTTACCCAATCTACACTTCTGGATCTCGTTCTCTTTAGAAGGGCTTGTTTGCTTCTTCATTTCCAGATAACTAACTCTGAATATTCAAGAGAACACAAAAATCCAGTTTGTGATTGCTAACCCCTTTTCTTTTTGATATAGGACCTTGCTATGTAGCCCAGGCTGGCCATAAACTAAAGATCCTCCTGTCTTGGCCTCTTGAGTGTTGTTGGAGTCACAGGTGAGTCCAATATGCTGAACTACACAAAGTATCCATCTATGCACTGGCTTTGGAGAAAAGATTAACGGCCACATTCATAAATAAATTTGCAATAAAGAGACCAGAAGCATAGCGTAACTTACACTAACTATCCTAAATGTGGTGAGGTTTTGTAGTGGTGAAGTATTCATACATAATGTAGGTCAAAATTAAATAAATAAACAATATAAAATCTATGTCTTTACAACTCTTACAGCCTTACCCAAATTCTCCAACCTTTCCTTGTATATTCTTTCAAGGTGGCACTCCGGCTGGGAATGGTTGCATATACCTGGGATCCCAGTACTTGGAGGCAGAGGCATAGGGGACTGTGAGCTTCAGCTTTATATGTCTCAAATTCAACACATAAATACATATAAACCAATCATACAAACATACATACAAGATGTAATTCCTTCCATCTCTTATCTTCCCCAATTCTTGCCTCTACTCTGAGAGAGCATGGATGTGAAGAATCCATATAAAAAATCCTGTGATTCAGATAAAGGTTGGGAGGAATTCACATGAGACAGTGTGCTTGGGTTACTAAGGAAAAGTTTACCTCTGGTGCAGCCTCCTTCAGATATCTGCCTGGCCTCTTACAGGCATGGCCACCTGTTCTCCGAGGCCCAGCCCTGTGTGTAATGAGCTGACATCATTCATCACTACTGTCAGATTTGGTCCTTATTAGTAAGTACCTTGAGCGCCAGAAAAACAGACTGACTTCGCCTCTTCACTGTGTTCAGCAGACACCCAACCTAAACTCCCTCCGTATTCCCTGCAGTGACTCAGAGGAGTTCCTGTTCATTGTGTCCCTGGATTCCTGTTTATGAAAAGTTATGGAATCCTGACCTCATCATGGAAACAGTCTAAGTTGAAAGTCAATGGTGTAGAGTGGTGGTGTCCTACCATGTACGGTTTCCATAATGAAAGGGCTCTTGAATAACCCACTGAAGTGAAATTAAACTGGGTGCCACAATGCCAAGCCTGGAATTATGATTCCCCAACAGAATAATGAGAACAAGCCCTTGATCCTAGGAAGAAAATGAATGTGAAATCTGCCCCTGCCTATTTTTGCCCATTATTTTTCTAAATCAACCTTAAATCTTACTGGAAGATCAAAATGCACATGAAAACAATATTGCTAAAGCCATCTTGAAAATGAAACCTCTCAAGATCTACCAGGTAAGCTGTTCCTTGGACTTTGTGGTAGCACCATACTTTCATTCACAGTATAATCATAAAATGGTAGGGCACATTCATGTAACAAAAAGCATTTTCTGTGTCCTTAAATTGAGGGTCTCTCTTCACAGGCCTGGTCTTCAGAAACAGTGACAATGATTGCTAGTTACACTAAGAAGCCACGTTTATGAACATGGAAAATGACATGTTAAGGTAAGCAGTAAGTTGTTCCGGTCTGTCTTCAGCGTGAGGTGTGCTTGGAACTCATCAAAGAGTCAGATAAGCAGGTGACTCGGGGCCCTTCTCATCAGCTGGCAGCTGGCGCTTGCCCGTCTCACAACTCTGAGAGTTGGAAAGTTGCGGTCAGTCTGCTCTGTGACTGAGCCCAAGGAAAGGGAGGCAAGCTCCAGCCCAACGATCAGATAAAGGTTTGCAACATGAACCAATAGTGCAAAGCCTGTAATTCTGGGGATTACCACCCTATGTGAAAAAGAGGCTGGAATTTCTCACTACCGGGGACTTTAGAGACCACTACCTTAATCAATCCTACAAACCAAAACGCCACACCAGCCATTTCTGCTTTTTCTTTATGCCAGTGTCCCTCTCTGCAGAATTATACATTCAAAACTGTTTTACTTCTGCCAGTCTCTTGAATTTATTATTACAGAGTAAAGGTCTTGTTTCTTACAGTATGGGGCAAGAACATATGTAAGTATAATTCTGCCTGGTAAACAATACAACAAATACATGATGCTGTATGTATCAAATGACGTAACATTGTTTCTTAGCCAGGCCTGATGGCATAGGCCTGTAATCTCAGTTACTCTACTATACCATGAAAGTTTCAAGGCCTGACTGAGCTCTAAGTTCAGGGTTAGCCTGGGCAGTCTAGTGAGATAATGTCTCAAAATAAAAGGTTAAAAAGAAGATTGACGATGCAGTCAAAGGTCAGGTGTTGACCTAGCAAGCGTGTGGCCACACATTCAACTCTAGTAGAAACAATTAAAGAAATCTAACTTCACTGAAAAGTGAATTACAAGCACCGTAGCAGTTTTTGGGTTTTTTTTGTTTTGTTTTGTTTTTTTTTTTGCATGTAAAAGATTCAATATTTGGGCTAGAGGATATAGCTCAGTAATAGGACACTTGCTTGGAATGGGCAAGGGTCTGGGTTCAATCTTTAGCAATACTGAAAAGGAAAAAAAATAGTAATTTTTAAATGCAGGAAAGGGGAGCCCATGAGTAGCCAGCAACAGGCAATTCTGACTTTCACACAGTAACAATGGCGATCAGCAGCCCTGTAGGGCAGAGCTGACTCCCATCCACCTCTACAACACAGCCACCAACCGAGTGCTGTTGTTTTAGCTCAATTTGGTTTTCAGTCATGTGCGTAGCTTTTGTTACTTCACCAAAAATCCCCGACCATTTTTTTGAAGGGTGTCTTGCCTGAGGCTGAGGAGGGCTGGTACCAGGATCTGAGAGACCAACTCCTGAATTTGCAATCCGGAAATCTGGGGAGGGAGACATTTCCCTGCATTTTAAAAGGGCTCTATTGTTTGGTTAGGAGACTTTGTGTAATAGGAGGGGAAAAAAATAGATGAATAAAACAAAAATTGGTCTAACCCAGTTTTCATAGATACTAGGTAGTCACTGTTTTAAAAAGTGACTAAAGACAAAACGAAAATAAATCAAGGAAAGTCATCTAAAGTAGAGAGAGATTTCACTATGCAGGTAGGCTAAACCGTGTTCCTATTTTAGGGTAAGACACTTTTTGAAGTAGTATAGAAAGGAGAGATGATTAACAAAGAACTTTTTTTTTGTTGTTGTTTTCCAAGACAGGGTTTCTCTGTGTAGCTTTGGAGCTTGTCTTGGAACTCACAGAGATGCCTCTGCCTCCTAAGTGCTGGAATTAAAGGCGTGCGCCACCACAGCCTGGCTAAAGAGAAAGATTTTTAACATTGAGAGATGAAAAAGGGAAGGGGGAGGGGGGTGTTGCAGAGGTTCCCAGGAAGATTGTGCCTTAAATATATTGTTAAACACGATATATAATCTTTCTTTAATGTAACTTTTAAAACTTGATGATTCCATTAAACCTCAGAAGAGCCAAAAATTGATGTTTGTGTATTAATAATTAATTATAAAAGCTAACTTTCACCTGCAATCCTCCTGGCCCTCGAAGTACAGCCTTACTTCACAAATTAGTCATTTTTCAACTGTCAGAACTTCCTCTTAGAGAAACAACTTTGATTCATGCCCCCTCCCTCTTCAGAGATACGATTTTTATCTCAGAAAACCCTAATGCTGACCTCATCGAAGAGGAAGTGTTAACCAGCTCCTACAGAAATGAGGAAAGCTGCTTCTGTAATCTTTATATATTGTTTCGTAATGGGAAGATCCAGGCATGAAAGGGAGGCTGAGGACTCTTCTTTGGCATAGTGCATGAGTTAGTTAGTCTGGCCACCAAAGGCTTTGCATGCAAAATGGACTACGTGGTTATAAAAACTAGAAACTACCCCATAGTAAAGACCTAGCTGTCTCTGAGTTACTCACTATCCAAAATTAACTGATGACAGCACCAAGAATTGTGGAGAGAAGACCAGTTAGAGGTGTTCGGGCTGGTATCCTGAGAACCCTGAGGAATCGGAGGCAGAGCCCATGTCTGCTTCTCCCCAGACCAGTGTTCCTCTGGAATGCTGAGCTCCCTCCCTGGAAATAATGGTCACCTCCAGGTTTTGTTTCTAGCCAAGCCAGCTTCCCACCTACCTCCTTTCATATATACACCTCCTCCTTTACCCTTTTTTCTGAGATGGCATAGAACAAAGGATCAGGTAGGAAAAAATGAGTCTTCCAAATACTGTGAGAAGAAGCTACAACAACAAGGGTTATGAATCACAACACACAGAAAAACATGGCTGAAAACGGAGACTACAAAGCATCACCTCATGCCGGTTTAAAACACACCAACTTCAGAGAACATGGGAATAGGAAGATATGTACACTTTCAAAAAGTCTGATGATTATTACAACCTCTTAATCTGGAAAACGTGTGTCTAATAAGAGCAGAAAGACATCATTTTGAATATTACTAGCTGTAATTCCTCTGAAGAAAGGGAGAGAGACAGAGACGGACAGCGATGTGTTCTGTAACTAGCTCATTTACTAAGCTGTTCATTTGTGGTCATCCATACACTGGAGGAGAATGAGAGTATTTTTTTCCCTTCTCATATTCCAAGAAGCCTTTGTGCTTCATGTCCAGGTTCCTAGGCCTTGGAAAATCCTCAGAGGGTTTCAATTTCAGGAATAGACACAGCAACTGGGAAGCAGCCCAAAGGAAAAGCCCCAGGTCCTTCCCTGAGGAGAGAGCAACCTGCCCAGAGCTACAGCTGTAGGAAAGGTAATGGGCAGAACAGCCAAGCCAGAAGATAGCATCAGCTTTCCTAGGGTGTGGGAGTTACAGGGGGAGGCAGTGAGGTCTGCCTGTGCAGTTGACTGTGTGAGTGACCAAGACTTTCTAATGCTGAGTCCCAAGACGCAGAAGATGGCAGGCCCTGTGGTCATGAGTGTGGCTTGGAGAGCGTAGAGCAGGGCACAGACTAAGAACAGGAGTCACACTCATTTTGAAAGAGCCAGTTATCACTGAGCCTGCCCATGACCGTTACCATGGAGCTCCACATCCCAGTTTAGACAGGCCACGTCACTACGTGAAGCTTGGGCTACGGATGACTGTAGGGGTCTATGAGTAGGTCACAATTCCTGGGGTCCATATCACTTGACCACACCATAAAGGCTACATCAAGTAGCTACAGAAGAAAAAAATGGCTCAATCCCCCTTTAGCTGAGTAGTGAGTTCTAACTTACTCAACAGCTACTGGAAATATGAGGGAACTAACAGCCCGGCCCAAGAAACCCTCCATATCCGTCATTTTATTTTGACAAAGCCGGTCCTCCTGGAGGACCTGACCTAAAATCTGAAGACAGAAACGGCACAGGGAAGTGAGCCTACAGTGTGTTCCTGGAGGGAGCTGTTTGCACCCTTTAGTTACAGTCTAATAGATGCGCCTGCATAGCTACAGAGGTGGGAATCGGAGCTGAGACAGGCCCATTCTAACAGTTATTAATGATATACGGAGAGAAATAGCCAGACTGGACTCCAGAGAGAATGAAGCCAAAAGGAAAAAATGTCTTCATTATTCAAAATTAAAAACAAAAAATCCCCAAAGCCAAAGACAACAACAGCTCCCGCCACCCCCCCCAACACACACACACACACACACACACACACACACACACACACACACAAGGGTGGGTTACAGAGTTTGAATGTGGGTGACTTTTATGCTTCACTCAGAGCCAACAGACCTTCCAATGGATTTTGGTTTGTGCTTTACAAATTAACCCGTCTTACATGAGGGCATTCACAATGAAAACACTATCCTTTAGAATGTTCACACTTCATATGCGATTGCTCCAGTGCTCCAGTTAACCTGCTACTGTAAAATGAAGAACTCTATAGACGTCATCTTTTCCCAGTTTTATTGTTAAATATATTCATCCGTTTGGAGCCTTAATTACTGAATTTATATTTGGGTCGTGATTACCATACTGCACTAGAATAAAAAGTGTCTCACATTCAATTTACAGAAAACGAACAGAGTCGAAGCTACAATATGGGATGTAACTAAACTCACATTCTCCCATGGTAAGGAGAGACAAAGCTCCCAGGCCTGGGGCTGTAATGTGGACTGTGCATTGTCTGTCCCTACAGCATCCACATTTCAGAAGGCCACCCAGCTCTCACTACAAAACTCAGGGCTATAGATTTCGTGGCAAAAGCCATAAATTAGGAATCTAGCACCAGAGAATGAATGGCAAAACCTTGAGGTTTTGGAATCCCGGCCCTGCAACTTCCACCCATCCCAATGCCTGCAGTATCCTTGGCATGCACCCCATGCAGTGTCCTTGGCATGGGCCCCATCCACTTCCCGCCTGAGCCTTTTCCAAAGGCTGCTGAAATGCCATGCTTCTGTGGTGACAGAGAGCATGTGCTTGAATCATGTTTGGAGTTCAAGGCCCGGAAATGGCATGCTGGCTTTCAGCACCTACATCTGCATAAAATCTAAGGCACAGCTCTGAATTCTCTGGGTATGGCTTCTGAGGCCACCACAACAAAAGGCCTAAGCCTATTTAGGAGGGTTCTTTCAATTGAAGAGATTGTACGAAGCCAGATAAGGCACTTCATACTTAAGTCACTAGCCAACTGGCTTACAGTCTAATCTCATGCTTGAAATGAGATCTGCTGTGAAGGAAAAGCTGCTCTCAAGGGCCTCCCTCAGTGAAGACCAAATGGATGAGCAGGCTACATACTTAGAGGGAACTGTCACTGTGGACCATACATGCACCTCCACATGGACGTCGAATGCAGGTATGAGCTCATAACACAGTACTGTGTGACAATAAACTGGTTGCTTTTCTCTGAAATCAATTTATTTTATCAACGGCTGTCTTCCCACAGCAGAGCCAAGGTTCATCAGTTTCTTTTTGTTGCAAAAACTAGATCATCATAGCAAAATTCACAGGGTTCTACACCTCACTACTTCCATAGCCCCACCCTGCCTCAACGAAGGCCACCCCTCCGCTTCTGACTTCGACCAGAGAGGCCTCTGTCTCTTGGTCGGAAAGCACAGAACATTTCCAAACCCATAAACCATGGCCGTGTTGCAATGTACTACCTCCTTGAAGGTGGCTCAGCCTGACCGTGAGTCTTCATTGACAGCCTCTTCAGAAAGGAGAAGTATCTGTAACAATCCTGGGAGGGGTGGCAGACAGACCCAGAGACATCAGGATCCAGATAAAGGAACACTTACAAGGCTAGCTGTCGCTGATAGGGGAATTCTTCTCTGTCACTTTAATATTGGTGGTTGCCACCTTTTAAATCGCACTATCAAGTCAGCAGGGGCTGCTGCTTCTTTTTAAGGGTGAGTTGTGCACAGTAAGAACTAATTAGCTGCCATGAGTGAGCTGGTGTTTCAAAAGAATACTATACCACTCCTCAGATGGGGGTTTCATTCACTCCCATATATTTACTTCTAGCAAGACTACTCATCCTTAAGCTGAAAGTCTTTGTAAGGATAGTTAGACTAGGGCAAAAATATTATTCCAAGCTAGCAACTGATCTTGGATATGTACACTAAGGAAACTATTACTTCTAATACACTGCTGTCTGTGTAATGTTACACATGACATAAACGACTATAAATCCAAGCAGCTAGCTGTCTGGAGTTACTCTGAACATGGCCGTGTGTTTCTGTTTGAAATGTGTCACACACATCATTTTCTTTTTTTTCTAGATTCAAACTCTGTTCTTCTCAAAGAAGGCAAATCACTATTCCCATGTCGACTCACGTGATCACATGGACTAAACTCTCTGATTGAGATGGACAGAACTTTGATCTTTAAAAAAAAAAAAAAAAAGCTAGGGAAGCGGTGACCAGTCCATGCTGGCCTTGCTGTGGAGTCCTCTGCCCTCCCACAAACTCAAAATGGCATTTCAAGACACTCTTGCTAGAGAATGTCTCCTCCTCCTCCTCGCTGCTGTCCCAGGAGAGACTGCAAGGTCCCTGTTAGGAAGCACCCTTTTGGTGCTTGAGTAGCACCTGAGGCAATACATGGATTTAACTGCACACTTGAAAGTCTGAAGAATTAAGCAAATAAAAATAAGGATGGGAAGAGGGTTTTGTTTTGTTTCCTGAATGTGGGGATGATAGTGTTTGATATAATGGACTTTGACCCTTCCTGGTCCCTCCCTTCTTAAATTGATCAAAGTTCCCATAGCCTCTTCCTTAGGAAGAAGTGGCTGTTCTGAGAATTATACAAAGCCAGATTCTCCTGACTCCCAGGAGCTCACTTTAAAACGGATTACAGGTGAAGCAGAACAATGCAGACAACCACACGTCTTCTACGAACAATCTATGGGCTCAAGTGTTGACCCAACCACAGAGCACGGGGTTCTGGAAGGGGGACAGATTGCTTTTGAGAAATAAGCACACCTTCGGCGGCGGCGGCGCAAGAGACAGAAGTAGGTCAGGATGAGTAAGTGACTTTCCACTGACTCATTTCCACATGTTAAGTGCAGCAAGGGACACTGGGGATCTAGCTCCTCACCTGGAAGAGCTATGCAAATCGGGTCTCCAAGGAAAGCAACCAGACTGCAAACTGTGGCAAACAACAGCCCAACAGGAACCTCTTGGTTTAGCAAATCTACAGGTGTGGCCAACAGGAGGGACAGAGAGGGGAAGTGACTCTTGCTTTCTTCAGCCACGCAGATCACTGCCAGGGTCAGGCTGGATAGGGTGGACCAGTTCACACACATCTGAGGAATCTGGGTAAGCAGTTTTCAGCATCTCATTTTGAATGCAAGAAAAACAAACAAACAAACAACCCTCTACTTTCAGTTTGATAGGGAGGGAAACCTGTCATACTATTTCTAAACACAAATGCGTTTATTGTAACACAAACAGAACATACCACTGTAAATGTCAAGTACTCACTATCCATTATGAAAATAAGGACATGCCAATCTTTCCTACTTAAAAGTTCAGTGCATGAATGATCAGAGCCCCCAGTCACCAGACAGAACCCACAAGATGTCCTTATTAAAACTTCGAAGGGCAATAAATCAGATCAAAGAAATGACAAGAGATGTCATAAACCCTGGGCAATTCCTGGTGTCTCGTGCTGGAGTGGCCAGAATGCTGACAAATGTCTGTGTGTTGAGGACACAGGCCTGGGTTATATGCAGAGGAATGGCTATTGCCCACCAGGAACTTGTATGACATGGTTCTGATGTAGAAATGTGTGCTTAGCTCCAGTAGAGCCACCCCACACAGAAGTCCTTAAAGTGCCCTTCCTTCACATGGGAGAAAACGCAGACCTTATGTGGCACCGCTGTACCCAGCTGACAGCACTTTGCTTTTCCCAGCACAGCTAATGAGCTATGAAGTACCATTCATACTTTGAAAAGGGACGCCAAGTATTATCAGCAAGCTCTAAAACAATCCCTGAAGCTATGGAAAAGAGGGAAATTTCTTTTCATTGTCATAGTTGATTGGCACGGAACCAACACCCATGGCCCTGGCCTCTTTAGCACAATGCTCTATTGAACTAAGATTCTAAATAAAAATACCGTTTTTGAGATACCTCAGGCTTTATAAAAACGAGACATTGTTATGAAGAGTGACATAAATATCCAAGACAGGAAAAGTGGGGTACAAAACATTTAGAAGGCAGTAGGCACCCCAATATATGTTGCTCACACAGTGTTAGGCTTCAGACTAAACTTCCTTTAAAACAAAACTTCATGAGAGAGACAGAGAGAGAGAGAGAGAGAGAGAGAGAGAGAGAGAG
>CABHPP010124693.1:0-47065 GCA_902168425.1 Peromyscus attwateri
AGTCAACAGGCTGACATTCCTTCTTCATTCCCGCATGTTTTAGATTTCCTGGAAACATTGTGCATGAGTCATGGTTGTACTTTTGTACTTTATGTCATGATTTTATTTCAGATCCTACCTTTATGAATCAGAAGAATTAAACTTTGGGAGAAAAAGATTTAAAAATCTAAAAGAAAGGTTGTTTTTTTTTAAATTTTATCTCTTGTAAATGGCAGTACATTATACACAGATGACATAAATTAAAGGTATATTTAAGGAATAATGTGTAGCTAGCTCTCTGGAATACAGTCACACATATAGTGAACTGGAATGTATCTGGGGTGCTAGAATTGTATTTAAGGATTTTTACATTTTTGCATTAGTTTTGCTTTGAAAAACTACCATTCAACAGTTTCTCTGAACTTAGTGAAAATTATTATATGCTTTCTAGGAATATTAATTGTGTGCACATGTGTTTGTATCTATGCATGTGGTGTGTGTGTGTGTGTGTGTGTGTGTGTGTGTGTGTGTGTGTGTCTGTGCATGCACATGAGTGTGTGTGTTTCTGTGAATGTGTGTGTTTCTGTATGTGTTTTTTTGTTGTTTCCTGTGTGGGTGTTTATGTGTGTATGTGTGCATGGGTTAGTGCATGTGTGTATATGTGTGAGTTTGAGTGTGTGTCTCTATGTCTGCATGTGTGTGTATTCTCACAGAATCCCATACTCTTCTCTTTTATGTCAGGAGCCATGTTTTATATTTCTTTGTATCACTCTCACCTACCAGAGTAATGCTCCCCTAGTAGGAACTCAGTAAGTGTTTGTTACTTGATTGATAGTCCAGTATTTCTTTAGTGTTTGGACGTCTCCCACTGAATGTGTGTGTGTTGGAATCCACTAGAGTGTCAGACTGTGAAAAATTGACATCATAAAACAGTCGAAAATAGCAATGTAGCTGAATTGACAGTGAATGCCTTGAAAAATGTGCTATAAATTTATACTCCAAGCACATACAGCAAGTTCGGTGTGTGTCCCTGTGCAGTAGAAGAGCAGAAGAGTAGTTTCCTTAAAATGCTCCTGCTTTATGCATTGCCAGGAATGTACAGGTAGCAAGATCTGGAAGAGGAGATGAACCAGAGACAACTAGATTAGCTTTAAAAGCTCTCTTTTCTACTACAACACAACAATAATATCAAATTGAACAGTTCTTACCCAAGGGGGGAAAAACAGTGGTGGAAGTTGACTTTCAGATACTTGGTGATTCAGGGAAGGTAAAGTCAATATTGCCACAGCATAGCCTAAAGGAATGATGTGTGTGTGTGTATGTGTGTGTGTGTGTGTGTGTGTGTGTGTGTGTGTGTGTGTGTGTGAGATATGTGAGGTACTGAGATATCTTTCAATGGGACCTGGGGCTTGTATAATAAGATAGGCAGGGTGGTGACTGAGTCCCAAGGGATTCTACTGTTTCGCTTCCCCAGCTTTAGGATGACACATGTACAACTCCTTGCTTGACTTTTGATGTAGGTATTTGGTTTGAAATCAGTCCCTTACACTTCTGAAGCAGGCCGTTTAACGGTCTAAACTTCAGTCCCAGGCTTGAAAATAATTTTTATGTCTTCTTACACTAAAAAAAAAATTGATTTCTAATCATGAATTTTAATGAAAAATATTCTTTTTATATAAAAATAAATATTTAATATATTTTGAAAACCTTGACAATAGTAAGATATACTAATTGTTTTCACTGGTGTATATATAATTAAAGTATTTGTATTACATATATGGAAACGAATGGCAAGAAAAATTCACAAACAATAATTTATACACCTGTAAACATGGCATTAATTTGGGTACCTAAATATTTTCAACAATTGACTGTGGATTTTTTGTTTAATAAATATGTGAGCTTAATATCCTTGTAAGTCAAATGTATTTGCTGAGGTAGGTCATCATACTATATATTATGTAACATCAAAAATCTGAATGTTTCAAAATCAGTAGAGCAGAGCACTTCTGGGCCAGTGAGATGTCCCAAAGTAGGCAAAGACACTGTTGTCTAGCCTTACAACTTGAGTTCTGTCTCCAGAAGTCACCTGGAAGAAGAGAACCAATTCCCACAGTCCTCTGACTTCCATATGCATGACCATACCTACTCCCTCCAAACACACATAAATAAGGAAGTAAATTTAATATAGAGCATTTTTACTGGATTCTGAGAAGACTGATGATGGATCCAAAAACTAGTAGGAGAAATGTCCCATTGCAGATATTTAAGGACCCAAAAGACATGGGACAAGGGAGACTTGATCTTTCTGTAGATAAGTTCATATTTGTACTGATTTCCACTGTTTTGAGTTAAACTAATTACAGGTGAATTTTAAGAAAAATAAACTTTTACTCATAATGGAAAGACTTGTCACGACTGCAATCAGTATCATATGGTGAAATGAGCAAGAGATCAAACTCCTGGATGATGTTTGGTTGGAACACGTGGCAAGGGCTCTTCTTGGGAAGTGGTATAAGGTAACTTGTAGCACTCCTTCCAACCACCACAGTAGGCAACAGGAAGTCACTCATTTGATGAGCAGACATATTGGGGTTTCTTTAGAGGAGTTTTTCCCCTCTAAAGTAAAAATTAAGTAGCAAAAAAACAAAATGAAGTAGTTTGTGAATAATATTGATAATTATTTTTTGTTGTTATTGAAAAATCAATTTGGATAAAGGCATGCTATCTAAACCTATCCTATTATTTTTTTCCTGAAAGGCAGAAGGAAGTCAGCTCAAGGACTAGGCTTTAGGATTTGAGAATGTTTCTATAGTATCTGAGAAAAGTGTCAAAGAAAACTCCAGGCAGCAGACAATTTCATTCACACTAAATCTGGAAAGGACTCTTAAGTGCATGAAACTCCTGGAATATTTAGCAAAATCTGCCTAGAGATACTCTGGCATGCCAGAAAGGCAAAGTTAAACAGCTTTCCTTAAACAGTGCATCCTTAAACAGTTCTGTGCTGTCCAGTTGAGAACTAATTTTGATCTCTGTGAAAGCCTCAGAGGCCAGTCTAGCAAAAGGAACATTCAGAGGAAGTAATTATCCTATTTTGGATATCTTATTGCTTTCAAAAGTCTTATGTAAATCTTTTCCCTATATTTATAGATAAGTATAGCAACCACCCCTCATCAAAGAAGCCTGTTATTACAGGTGGGTTAACATCACAGAAAAACACAACTGCACACAATGTAGAGATCAGCAGATCTTGGGGATCCCAGCTCCAGTGGATATGTCTGCATCACAGCTCCTACATTTATGGCTCAAAGAACATCCAGGGAAAGAGGGGCCAGAACACTGTAAGAGCCAGTATATAAGGAAGTCTGTGGTGAACTTAAACAAAACCAGAAGAACGGTAATATCTACGGACACATTAACTGAAGAGGGAATATTTCACAGGGTCCACCCCGAGATAAAGAACTACAGTCAACTAATGACTGCTGGGAGAAAGAGAATTTGCCTCTCCCAGGATGATCCTCCTATTGGTTGTTCAATATAGAGTGTTCAACCCTGAAACAATATACACACAAACAACAGAAGACTCAGCAGGTTGTATTTACACATTTGCATACACACATCTTTAAAAAAAATGAAAGACAAAGAATCTACAAATTTGAGTGAGGGAGAACATGGGAGGAGTTGGTGGGAAGGTACCTGAGATGGGCTGGGGGAAGAATGAGAGAAGGCAAATGATGTAATTCTTTTCAAAATAAAAACACAGTTTTTAAAAAGTATCATTTTTATTTTATTTTAGGCTACCTAATTTACAGAGTCAAGATCGTATGATACTTAAATCTTTGGGGGTTAATACAATGTTTAAAAATGTAATAGGCATTATCTTTAGCAAGTGTAATGAGTCAATGTCTGCAAGCAGACAGCAAACCTTAATAAGTTTTTTTTTCTTTTTTTTTTCCGAGACAGGGTTTCTCTGTGTAGCTTTGCGCCTTTCCTGGAGCTCACTTGGTAGCCCAGGCTGGCCTCGAACTCACAGAGATCTGCCTGCCTCTGCCTCCCGAGTGCTGGGATTAAAGGCGTGGGCCACCAACGCCCGGCACCTTAATAAGTTTTAAAACAAGAGCTAATTTAATAGCATCAAGTGAAAACAATAAATACATTAATTATAACTTCATTTAAAACATTTACATGGTTACTCTAAATTTCACTATTTATAATTAATTATTGGCAATTAATATTTGAGTATTAGCTCTATAAGGATTTTGTCGAAGTAGATATGCTTTTGAGATATTTTAATTGTTTTTGTATGACTTTATTTCTATATAGAACAGCATAATATTAATGTAAGACATTAATTCCTATTCATATAGACAGGTAAATAATCTCTTTTAAATGATTCTGGAATTAAAACACATATGTTCTACATGTTCTCAGACAAATGAAAAGTTCTTTGAAAACAGTATCTCAAAAATTTGCTCATATTATAAAAGAAAAAAGCAGTCTTCAAGCTACTTGTTTTCTATAAGACTATCTTATATTTATTACCAGTAATCATCAAATTAAATAGATTATGCTTTCAAAGTATTTTACTGAGTCAGTTAAGTCACAACACATCTTAAGCACCAACCATAACAAAGTAACATAGAAGACAATGAATGTGAAGTTCCTTAAAAATCACTGCAAGTTATTATTCGTGAATAAAATATTGGAAAATTCCTTCAAATCACTATATAGAGGGAGCATCACCAAGTACCTATGACTAAATCTAGCCTGTTTGTTATTATTTGTGTTTAAAATGTTATTGGAGCAAAGCCATATCCATTGCCACCTGTCTTCTCAACTGCTTTAACACTGCAATGATGGAATTGATTAGTTGGCCCCCAAACTACATGTTTACTATCTTGATATTTACAAAAAGTATCCACTAGCCTTGATAGAGGGTATAATTTCAATGTAGCAGACTCTATAAATGACTCACAGAAATCTTATCTATAAAATATTTAATGAGATTATCATACTGGGGAAAAGTATACTTTGTAGTTTAGATATGAAATATTTAAGAACCTGATGGACTTAAAGAGGGAATTAAACCAGAAGCAGCAGTCACGGAATTCTAAACTTTACAGTTTTGGGGAAGTGAAACCATGTCTTGGTAGTTCATTTATTGCTGCTTTCCCTTAATTCAGAGGCAACAATCCAAGAGGGCACTTTGTGTTGTACTGTCTCTAACAGCTGGCAAATTCTCAGGAGAGAGATAATAAAGGCATCAGCCATGCTTGGTCCCCCAAGCAGGAGCAGCAGGTAAGGGGAACTTTCTGATTTCACTCACAAATTTATAACCATACATTGGATTGTTATGAAATTTAAAATAAACCCGCTTTTTATGTGACCATTTGTACTTATAATTTACATTTCAATTACCATCTCCTGGCACTTTCCCAGTGTTAAAATGTCTATAACTTGTCAATGATTTTCATCAAGGGCTTTAAAAACTTATGCGATTCTGAATCCATTCTTTCTGAAATTGCTAAATTCATGATGAAGACTCCAAACCACCGACTCAAGGATTCCACTTGCAGAGGGTCTTCTCTCAGGAGAACACATCACAGGTGTGGGCTCTGCACAAACCTCTGCAGACTAGACAACCACAAATTTAGTGTAAATTTAGGAAAACGAGCTTCCCCTGCCCCGCTGAGTCTTTTCCTGCGGCTCTCCTTCTGCAGGTCCATCAAAGACTCACATGGCTCATTCTCTGGGCTCAACCAATAAATCCCCAGTGAGTGGGAACGTTACTGGCAGTGATAACAAATTAAGCCTAAATAAACCATGAAGGCTTTGACTAAATTAATTAATAAGATGAACCGCAGGAGTCTGGATGTGAAAGATAAATTTTGATGATAGAAGAGGTGATAAAATCTTTGGATTATGGTACTGTGGGGCATTTCAGCTGGCTGTTGGCATCGCGTGAAGGAATAATAAAAGCAGAGCTTCCCCTTAGGCTTCAGAGAGTTGGACTCAACTTTAGAGGCACAGATAATGAAAAGGGAGAAAATATGTGGGAAGTAAGGAACTCGGTTTTGCTGTTTTAGCCAGAGTTCATTCATAACTACACTGAAGACTGACTTTGGCAATGGTATGAACTTTGGGTATGAGCTGGCTTTCTCAGATATGTTAACGATAGGAATTTTGAAATTGAAATAACTGAGTCATAGTTCTCGGCGATTACAACAAACACCTGCATCTATGCATCTGCGTGCTGCAGGTTGCTCGCGTCTTTACTCATCCTGCAACAGCACCGCACTGTGTGCAATTCTAAGTGAAATGATGGCTCGGTTTTTCATGTTCAGCTTATGGGATGATGAGTCATTGTGAAGTGATTGCTCCTGAAGACTTATGGTACCTAATAGCTAGAAGGAATAACTTTGACACTGATTTACAGTTAATCCTTGGCTCAATTACCTCTATATTAATCTGGTTAGTGGGACTGACAGAATTAACCTGTGTCACACGAAAAAGATAATGTGGTTGGTGGGGTGTGGTGGTGCATACCTGATGATCTTCTATCTCAGAAGGCTGAAGCAAAAGAACAGTGTTATCAGTTGGGTTAAGTAGATACCCTGTCTCTGAGTTTAAATTTTTTTATTACATGCATGAGTACATTTTAAAGTGTTTTTCTCTCTATGCCTGGCTTATTTCACTTAGTATAGTGTCATAAAGGTTCACAGTTGTTAATGTCAAATAAAACATTTCCTTTATTTTTATTACTGAATCATATCTTATATGTATGTACATATATATCACATATTTTAAATATATCTGTCTATTGATTGAAATTTTTTTATAAAAAAATGCTAAGCATTTTCAACCACCAGAGAAATACAAACAAAAGTCCTTAATGAGATATCACCTCACTACTGATTAAGTAGGATATTATCCAAAACTGGGGAGACAGAAAGGGTGTCCAGTATGTGAAGAAAAAGGAAGCCTACACAGTGCTGTGTGGAGTGTGAATTTATATAGCCATTTTGAAGAATAGTATGGATGTTCCTCGCAATGGCTGTAGACAGAGTGAAGTTTGGTGTATCTCTTTTGGTCTTGGTGCTGAGGCTTCCAAAGTTTATCACTGCCTATGAACAGAAGGCTTATTTTCTTGCCTTGTTGACTGACTGTCTCAATGTCCAGATTTGTATATACTTCACCCGGATCTTCAGTCTGATCATAAAGAACTAAGTTGGATTCTGAGCACACTTTTGCCTGACTGCACCACCAACTATTAGAAAACCTTCTCAGCCCCTCTATCCCTCCTCTTCTGGCTACTCAGTCATTTTCTGCTTACCTGTCACCAACTCAGATGGTGCCTATTTCCAATTCTCTGAAGTGTCTCCTATGTCCTTGGGAAGATGTGAATGCTGCATCTCTGTCAACACGCAGTATGTGTTCCTCTTCTGGAACCTGGTTTGTAGTGGTAACAACCTTCTACGTCTTCATCTCATCTGTTGCCCAGACATCATCTTTTTAATATTTGTTCTTTATTTTTAAGAATTTCATGTATGTATGTCATAAAACAGGCTAATATATACCCTCCTTTTCTCCCTCCAACTCACACTCATATTCCTCCAGTACATTTTGATCCTAACTTCACATCTTTTATTTTATGATAACCCACCAATTCCAGTTAGTTCTGCTTTTATGTAAGTAATTATGGAGCTATTTCCCAGAACCCAGGAATCCTTCCAGTGGCCACATACTTATTTGTTGTTTGTCTTTTTGAGATGATCTCTCAGTATATTTTCAAGGCTGGTTTCTAACTTCCTTAATCTTCTTGAGTAACAGCTTCCTGAGTATCAGCAATGACATGTATATGCCACGATGGCCACTTTACTTTTCTTCAAAGCAATGTTCCCTCACTGTTTTCCACAACTGCACCCATAACACATAAATTGCAATACTTATGAAATGGACCTATGTATAGCAATTAAGTGAAATCCTTGAAGAAGGAATGCGAAGACAATATGATGTGGGACAAAAGCCTCATGGTATCCTTTTCTGTCCTGGCTCAAAGTATATGAAGACCTTAATTCGCCTTACAATTTCTGTGACCCACTAGGTATGGGATGTGTGTATGAGTATGTTTGTGCACCTATGTATGGGTGTATGTACAAGTGTTTATATTCACACAAGTAGTATAATTTACTGAGGAAATTACTTTAATACTATAATGAAACATAAGTGTAGCAATTTCATGTAGGGCAAAAGGCAATTTGGAAGCAGTAAGTGATAGAATTTCTAATAAAAGGCACTATGTTCATTTTTGCACGATGATGAGGCTTTCTCTCTGGGCCTTTTTACTTTGACCTAAGGGTTCACTGTTTTTGATAAAAGGCGATAAAAGAGCAGACTTTGAAATAATACTAGCTAAGGGATGTTAGGAGATGAATAGTGGGCTGTGTCCTGAACAGGAGGTTAATTGCTCAAATGCAAAACATCCTAGGGGAAGATGTTGCTCTGAGGTATGATCTTTCAACCCTGGGGTGTTAAAAATCCCAGCTCTTGTCATCAGATATTCTAATTACATGCCCGCCAAGAACTTCTTTATCATGAAGAATGTGAAATGCTCTAATTAGCTAGGATTTAAAAAGCAAACAGAAAATTGAAGTGTCAAAGGGCAGTACAAATAAAAAGCAAGTTTATACCAAGCCCAAGATGAAAAGGAAGCACGATGCAGAGAGGCTTGAAGTATTCAAAATGGTCTCATTAGCAAAGTCCAGTCTCTGAGACAACTAAGATGGCAATTATAAACAATGATATAATGAACAGAGAGCTTCATGATGGGTGGTGGGCTAAAAAGCCTGCAATTTCAATATAAAGTGCTTTCATGATAAGGAGGGTAGGAGTCGGAATCACTGTATTCTATCCAAAGTCAGACTCTCCATACTAGAATTTTAATTAAAATAATGTGTTTGTTTTTATAGCATTTTAATTATTTCCCAATAAATTAGAAATCATTATAACCTTGGGCAGTCGCTCAAGCAATCTGCTAAGATTCCTGCCCCGTCCTTTCCCATTTCAAGTCTTTATTCTCAGTGTATGCCCCAGTTCATGCCTCTGTCATGAAGATAACTAATTCCCATCCTGCTTTAGATGATGAAGATGAAAAACACCAAAATGTCACAATTTACTTAGTGTTTGTCTTACTCCGGTGTTTTCATTTAAATACTCTTTCACTATTGCAAAAAAAAAAAAAAAAGTATTTTTGTGAAAATCTTATGAGGTCACAATTTCACATAAAAATTCCTTAGAAGTTTGTACTTTTAGCATACATATGAATGATGTTAGCCTGTTAGTCTCTGTGCTTACTTTGGTCTGGCTGCCATTACCCATGGACCACACTGTTTTATCAGGTTCTTAACTCTTCCTGTGCAGCTGGTTCCTTCTTCCCTAAAGTAAGAGCACCCAGACACTCTCTGCTCAAAGCTCTCACTTCCTGTTCCCCACGACCCATATCCTCACCTCCAAATTCTTCATCATTTTTCAGTAAGTCATCAGCCCAACACCACACAGAATGGTGAGTGGCTTAGCCCTTGGGTGTTTTGCACAGATCCTTTCTCTACCTTGGCACACCTTTTTATGTCTCTTCATTACTCCTTGCCTCGCTCCATGTTTCATCTTACATATCCCCTTTATTATACACAAGGATTTCACTTCGTATCTTACATGAAACAATAGCACTACCAGTTTCCAGCTTTGTGCTTCCTTTTTCCTATATGTTTATTTTTGTCTTGTGTGCTGTGTGTGTGAATGCGTGTATGTGCATGCATGTGTGTGCATAATGTGTGTGTATGCATTTGGTGCATCTGCATACATGTGTATCCATTGTAGCTTTTTTTTTAAGAGCGTGAACATTCTGCTTCTACTAATAAGCATGGTTTTGATAAATCTTTGAGAGAATGAAAACACAACACACGTACAGTCCTTTTATCTCTGGCCTTTTTACTCTTAAGATACATTTTCATTCTCCAAGAACTGGTTTTTCTGGGTTTTCTTGACATGCTGAAAAATCGGTATCTCTTAGGAGTAAGAGAAGCATGGTATCTGTTGAAAGTTCTCCATTAATTAGGTTTTTCACTACCCCTGCCACACTTAATTGCTGTCCACTTTGAATTTCTGTCCTTTAATGGATGCATTTTGGCCATTCACATTTAGTTACTGCTATAGTAAGTTTACTATTTATCATCTTTATAAGGGAGTTTTCTATTTGCTTATATGTTCTTTCCTTCATAGTATTCTAAATCTTCTTTTATCCTTTATATGGTTTTATTTAACCATTTAAATGATTATATTTTTAAACCCTGTTTTATATATACCAGTAACATTTCTTTTAATAATGTGTCTTAGATATTACAATAAACTTTTAAATACCAGTCCATCTTCATATATTCTGGTTCATGTATATACAAGAATTTTTCTTTTTATGTTCACAGGAACTCTCTCACTTTGCTTGCAGCATTTACAAGTCCCTTTTCAGCTCCATTGCTTCTATGCACACCTGTCAGAGACACTCTTAAATTTTGTCCTAGTACAAAACTTCTCATTTTTACCATTTATATTTTAAGCAGGGTCTCATGGGTCCTTAGTTGGCCACAAACTTAATGTATATAGCAAAGAAAATGGAATTCCTGATCTTCCTACCTCTGTCTTCTGAGTGCTGTAATAAGATGTGAGCACCACACATGGGTTACTATTCACTAGAGATTCCTCTACAGAGATTTCATCTTTCTACATATGGCATCTATCTGTTTATTCTTCTTAAATAATGTTTTATGAGTGCCTTTTACCCATGACTCCTTAATCAGTCTCTGTGAGATAATTTTAATGCATTATCACATCTGAATTTATGTTTGATTAATTTTTATTTTTATTTTAGAATGCATTTCCCCACTCCTGACTTGGTTATAATTTTTGATGAAGCCTGCGAATTTTGTTTCAGGTAATACAAACTTAGTTAAAAAGCTCTTTGATGTATGAATTTACGCTAATGAACTGAGGCATAGAGCTTTGTTTAATATTTGCTGGACATATAGGCATTAGAGCAGATTCTTTGATTATCCGTGTTTTGGTTTCAGTTTTTCGCTATGAATTTCTACAAGTGCTTATCCTCAGAGAAATTCAACATTGGAGCTTCTTTATTTATTCTTTTGGGACTGACCATTCAATGTAATACAAAAGATAGAAGAAAGAAAAATAATAGCAAATAAGATATACTAGAAGCCAGAGCTTAAAATTTTTTTCTTTAAAAAGATTGATAATATTAACACACTATCACAGTTTCAGCAGGAAGGCAGTTCTCAGGGACAGTTTAGGGAAGGTGGGAAGGTTGAGATGATGTAAATATAATATTCATGTATTAATTCTAAAAAAATAATAAAAATAATGACAGAACACACAAATGCAAAGAGAAAAAATATGCAGATCTTTGTTTCATATAGAAAAATAACCCCAAATAATAAAAATTATTAATTTTTTATAGAAAAGCATCTAGATATTTAGCAGAAAGTAAAAGTAAAGTCCCAAAGGCAAGAAAGATTGTACTATTCTCATCCTGAAAAGATTTCCTCAAGTAACATGGAACTACAAGTTACATAAACATGTACACACACACACACACACACACACACACACACACACACACTTTAGAACAAATGTGCTTTATATCTATAAATCATTCTACAATTCTAGTGAAGACTAAACTGAATTTATGAACTTATAATTAGCTGCAGAGGAATTCTCGTGTGTGTGTGTGTGTGTGTGTGTGTGTGTGTGTGTGTGTGTGTGTAAATGAAATCATCAACCTGATATTTTTGACTAAATACCATATGTTGGTAATGATTAAAAAAAAAACAAAAGCTGCTCTTATTCACAGATGGTGAGATAAAGCTACCCTCTGCAAGAATAATCAGCAATACCTAAAGAACTTAGTTTATCTTGATTAATAACCAAGAGTTGTGCTACAAGGTCGGGAGAAGCAACTCAGAAATATATAACAGGATCATTAGATTGTTTATTAAAAGAACAACAACTATTTTACATGGCAAGGAGAGAGCTAATTAATAAATTATATTGATTTTTCAAAATTAAATTAATTTCAAAATTATATCATTTATACCTGAAACAATGTGCAAAGGGATTTAATACTGAAAAATCTTATATAAAGATATATAAAGAATCTGTGATCATCTATATATGTAATAAGATATTTTTAAAATATTGTAGTTACTGGTAGCAAAAAAACATCAAATCCAGGATAGATACTTCTAAGGGGAAATAAACTGGAATTTGAAAATTCATAGTTTATACTCCTATATTTTATTGCTTGTGCTATTTTTGAATACCTTGGAACAAAGACACAGTCCTTATCTAATTTACTTCTATTCTCCGATAAGCAGTAGATAATAACAAACAACTGTAGGGAGTTCTATTTAATCGACATGCTATTTGTGTGTATTTATGAGACACAATGTGATCATTTGATGCAGATAGACTTTTTTATCAAATCAGGGAAGGTTTCATCTTTCTGTTTCCTACTGACACTTTCATAATCATAAACATAGAGAAATGACAACAATCTATGTTGCTTATTTTTAAAGGTATTTAGCTACCTCACTGGAATATTGTGTATGTATACCCAAAGTGCATTTTTATCCATGTTTTCTCCTTGTTTGTAGAATAATTGATGCTAAAATTATCAGTGGGTGCATATGTGAGACAATGCAAACCACCGATTTTATAGAGTTCACTTGATTATTTCTTCAAAATTCTGTTATAGAGACATAACGTGTGTGTTTTATATGCTATGGTTAAGTAAAGAACGTTGAAGGAGAATTTGACAATTGGTGCCATCCCTTGGTTGGATGAGGTGTAAGTAAATAATTTCAGATGAGCACAGATTGCACCTGTTTTTGTTGGCAATAATATCTGTACTTGCACACAAAAAGGCTGGCAGAATTTAGGATTGCAATAATGTTCATTGGTTTAAAACATGGCACACTTAACAAGTATACAAATGAAGTGTACAAATTACATAAATCCCACAGAAGAAAATAAACCCAAAGATAATCCTTTTAACTTCATCACTTTTCAAGTTTTCAAATATATGTTAAAGATGAAATAATATTCCTTAGGTTTAAACCATAATACAAATGAGGAATCCACATAGGTGATTAAGAGGCTATATTATGGTGGACACCAGCTAAATGCAGAGTTGAAATTGCACCCAGATTTGGTGCCTAACCAGGAAACACATATTTTTTCAAAAATCACCCTGTCAGTTTTAGTGAAAATAATATGGGAATCCCTGTTACAATCATATCATCATGTGGGAGACACCTGACACAGGGTTAATCTTCTCTGGCTTCCATATCTGTTGTGATATTTAGTAGCAAGCTCAAAGACCTGAGCTATTTTGAATTTTATTTATTTAAAACTTTTGCTTATTTTTGTGATAAAGTGTTTAGGATATATCACCTACACATACATATATACCTGCTATCAATGTTTTATTATGATAGATATGATCAAGTTAAAGAATTCAGTAAATATTAAATTAAAAATCAGGACATTTAATTATATCAAGTATTAAATGAATTACAAATGTATTATATCGAACATGAACTTTAGAGTGAACAACTCCACACATATTATGAATTTAAAATGAGGAAACTGATTTACACAGGCAGCTATGATACCTAGAAAGTATGTACATCTAACACTTTGTTAACACTTTCCTTGGTTTTAATTCATTTAAAATCAAATGATTATCCATGAGTAACATTTTTATAGTCATGATAAAAATTGAAAAATTCATATTTCTAATAAATATTTATAATAAATACTATCTTAATTAAAACTACATTAAATTATCCCTGTGTAGTGCTTTTTTAAAAAAGTTAGCACCAAAATTACTCAAACTTTAGATTTGATTCTTTTATTTTTCAGTCCAATGTTTAGCGACTAGAGCAGAAGGTATAACTTCATCATGTTAATTCCTAAGTTTATAGCAGTAGATAAATAAAATGAATTGATAGGAAATAACAAATCAGAAATAAATAACAGGAAAAAAAGGACACCAACTGTCTAATATTCCCCAGGTTTGATGATGAGACTAAGGACTTTATTTTTATGCAGTGATTGTAACAAGTAGAAGAGTTAGCAACTATAACATAAACCCTGAGGATTGTTGAGGTTGTTACCTAAAGAATGTTAACACTGTCCTCTTTGTTTTCTACATATGTGATAAGCATCATGACCAAAAGCTTCTTGAAGAGGAAAGGGTTGATTCAAAACAACTTGTTTACAAGGTCCAGTCCCATCAATCACTGAGAGATTTGAGGACAGGATTTCAAGCAGGAACAGAGACAAGGATCATGGAGAGAAGCTGCTTACTGGCTTGCTATTCTTGGCTTGCTCAGTTCGCATTATAATACAACCTAGGAATGTCCAGGGATGCAACAAATCGCATGTGGGTGGACCTTCCCACATTCATCATTAATCAAGAGATTGCCCCACAGACATTGGCATAGGCCAGTCTCATGGGGAAAAAAATTCTTTACATGTACTCTCTTCCCAGGTGACTGTAGCTTGTATCATGATGAGAAAAAGCTAACCAGTACAAACACATATAAAGTAATAGGTCCAAAGCATGACTCCCAAAGTGGCTTTGATCTTAAACCTAAACTCTTGCCTTCTGCATATGATAAAGACACAAGGAAAAGAAGTAAGGCAGGAGAGTTCAGAATTGGTGGATTCCACTTTGCTGTTTTTATATCAAACTTTCGCTGATGGGGTTTAAGGCTATATAGATGTTCCACAAGAGCTGAATAAACATCTGCTCACCAAGACAGGGCAACAATGATAGGGCAGAAGAATGGTTCCACCCAAAGTCTGGCTTGGTGAATCAATGAGTTCATTGGGGTTACTTACAAGAGTATAGGTGACATGGAAAGAAGATTCACTGAAAAGCCCATCAAAGCATTGATGAAGACTTCTGAAAGATGCATCCCTGGACTTCCCTGACCACCTTCAGATACCCCTTATACCCCTCTCCAAATAAGCATACCTCTTCTCCCTCAGCAAATGTTTAATGCCTATATAACTTTGGAGAGGAGCCTTGTGACTTTACAACTTTCTAAACTTCTCAAGTCTTGTAAGTATCCTTACCTTCATGAGTTTTATGAAAGCTCCCTCCTGCTTCCAGAAGGATCTCCTTTAGAGGAGATAGATACATAGCCATCTAATAGCATCAGAAAGTAATTTTTATTCTAAAGTACATTGCACTATGGTGCTACAATAATGTCAGAGGAAGCAGTGATCAGGGTGTACCCATTCAGAGTATCTCAGCTAGAGCTTTCTAATAACCAAAATAGAAACAATGACATTAAATATTGCATGAATAATTTGTAGGTTGAATCAATATATACATATATGTTTTCATATTTAAATAATAATTAGTGGAATGGACTGACTTGAATGTCTCCAAAATTTCTATGGTGAAGTCATGTGCTGGAAGTAGGAGATGGAATCTGATTTGTGTTGCTGGAGAGTTTCTCTCCAGCTCCCACCAATCCCCCACAGTCCCGCAGCCCACTTATAAAATAAACACACAGAATCTTATATTATTTAAACTGTTTGGCCTAATGGCTCAGGCCTCTAGCTATCTAGTTCTTACATCTTAAGTTAACCCATTTCTATAAATCTATACCTTGCCACATGGCTCGTGGCTTACCAGTATCTTACGTGTTGGTACTCATGGTGGTGGCTGGCAGCATCTCCTCGCTCAGCCTTCCTATTTCCCCAATTCTCCTCTCTGCTAGTCCCACCTATACTTCCTGCCTTGCTACTGGCCAATCAGTGTTTTATTTATTAATCAATCATGGCAACATATATTCACAACATACAGGACATCCCACAGCACTTCCCCTTTTTTGTTTTTCAGTAGCCAGGCAGGAAGTATAGGCAGGACAAGGAGAGAGGAGAATTCTGGGAAGTGGAAAGCTGAGGCAGAGAGACGCTGCCAGCTGCTATGATGAGAAGCAGATGTTAAGATAACGGTAAGTCACAAGCCATGTGGCAACTTATAGATTAATAGTAATGGGTTAATTTAAGATAGAAGAACTAGATAGCAAGAAGCCTGCCACGGCCATACAGTTTGTAAGCAATATAAGTCTCTGTGTGTTTACTCGGTTGGGTCTGAGCGGCTGTGGGACTGGCGGGTGAGAGAGATTTGTCCTGACCATGGGCCAGGAAGGACTAGAGAAAACTTCAGCTACAGATTTGGATTAGACAAGGTTATTAGGGTGGAGTCTTAGAATAGGGTTAGTATTTTTGAAGAAAAAGGTGTGATCTTTGATTCTTCTACACTACTCTCAGGTGAGAATGTAGTCAGAAGACGTCTACCTGCAAATCAATAAGCCAGACCTCACCAGGAAGAGAGTTAACAGATGCCTTCATTTTGGACTACAGAGACTACCTAGTTGTGGGAAACAAATTCATATTTAATCCTGGTCTAGCATAATTTGTTATTATAGACTAACATCATTTCTGCTGCTGTGATTGATTAAAAATTCAACTGCCCATTATTGTGGGGAAGTCAAGGCAGGAGCTTAAAACTTCTAAAGTCAAGATCAAAGAAAACTTAAAAAACTTAAAACTTCTAAAGTCAAGATCAAAGAAAGCATAAATGCAGGGATCCCTGCTTGCTTGCTTGCTATTTATGCCCAGATAGCCTTCCTCATACAGGGAAGGGCCCTGCCCATGAAGTGATGGTACTCACATTAAGGGTAGGTATTCTCACCTCATTTAACAACAGAGAAAATTCACCACAGAGAGCCTACCGGCCAAACCAATCTAGATAATTCCTCATTAAGACTCTTTCCAGGTAATTCTAGCTGGTGTAGAGTTGACAGTTACAGCTAGCCAGTATAAGCCTGAGATTTCACAAACTCTTCTGATCCCTGGCGGGGTACAATAGGGTAGATTCTATTTTATCCTAATTTTTGGAGATATTGAGGTGACAATAAGTTTCAACACCATCTCAATATCATGCAATTAGAAGTCTCCAGAGTTGCATGTGAGTGCAGGCTTTCTGGGTACAAATCTTTGAACCAATATTATATTACCTGTCATCTTGCAACTACGGAAACATTCCCCCTTATAAATTTCGTTCAGAAACCTTTCTATTTTTAGCATATTCTCCTTGATGTCTGTGTAGCTGGAGAATTTCTCTCCAGCTCCCACCAAGTCCTGCCAGTCCCAGAGCCCACTTATAAAATAAACACACAGACTCTTACATTATTTAAACTGCTTGGCCATTAGCTCAGGCCTATCATTGTCTAGCTGTTACTCTTATATTTAGCCCATTTCTATTAATCTATACTTTGTCACGTGGCTCGTGGCTTATCGGTACCTTACATCTTCCTTGTCCTGGCGGCGGCTCCAGCCGTCTCCCTCTCTGCTTTCCTGTTCCCTCAATTCTCCTCTCTGTTAGTCCCACCTATACTTCCTGTCTGGCTACCGGCCAATCAGTGTTTATTTATACAGAGCGATATCCACAGCAGGCTGTGATTGTATATCTATTTCCTCTAAGTAGAGAAATAGAGATTAATATAGTCAGCAGGGCTACGTAAGTGATAAACATAATCCTCATTCACTTCTCTTATTCTGTAACTACACATTATGCTCTGTATTCTTCGATATTTATTATACTAACTCCATTGATCACTACAAAAATAAACTAAAAAGGAGAAACATTTTCAGTGAAAGGTGCGAAAGGATGCACATGCAGATTGAAGACCGCCTTTGCTGGTACAAGCAGTGCAATAGGCAGGTGCAGATGAGAGGCCAGGTACTGAGACAGCCAGTTGCTGTGACATTTACACACATACATATGGGGAATAAACAAAGGAACTGAGATAGCCAATTGTTGTGATTTATACACACACATATGGGAATAAACAAAGGACCTGAGATAGCCAGTTGCTATGACACTTACACACACACATATGGGAATAAATAAAGAACCTGAGATAGCCAGTTGCTGAGACACTTACACACACACATATGGGGAATAAACAAAGGACCTGAGATAGCCAATTGCTGAGACACTTACACACATACATATGGAAATAAATAAAGGACCTGAGTATAAGGATGGGAGAGCCAAAAAGTCCATTCCATAATCAAAGCTCACAATGATGGGGAGGAGGACAATAATACATGTCCCAAAGGAGCTACAACTGAGGTTCTCCAAACCCTCTAACTGACAGGTAGAAACTTACAACCCTATTCTGGAAATCAACTTTGCCCTGCATAAAATCTACCCAAACTGTAACTGGTACACATTTTTTAAGGAACTCCAAGTATCTCTCTGTGTATGCATGTTTGTGTGAGTGGGTACACATGTGCAGATACTCTGCAGAGGTTGATGCTGAGTGTTGTCATTAATCACTCTCCACTTTTGTTTTTGATATAAGGCCTCTAACTGTACCTGGAACTTGTCAATCTGGCTACACTAGCTGGCCAGCAAGCCCCAGGGGGAGCCTCTTCTCTCCAAGTACCCAGTAATGGAATTATAGGCATATGCCACTGTGGCTGTATGTATGTGACAGGAGAAGCATGCTGGAGATCAAATGAGTTCCGTGCTTCAAGACAAGCACTTTACCAAATGAGCCATCTCTCCAATCCAAGTATCCTTCCTATTAATTCTACTGCCTTTCATAGCCACCAGGTCCAAAGCTATAACTGTGAATGTGTGTCTATTAATATGTTCCTATATATACTAGTGCCCATGGAGACCAGAAGAGAACCCCAGTCTCATGAATCTGTTGTTGCATGAATCTTAAAAGTTCTTATTAATAAATTCAAACCTCAGCCAGGTATTGGTGTGAACACTGGAAGGTCAGAGAGACAGAACGAGCCACAACTATCTCACCTCGCCGGATCCTCAGCTGGTCTTGTTTCCTCAGACTGGAGGCCTCTGAGTCTTCATCCAGAATGGGTCTCAGCTGAACTGCTGCTAGAAGCCTGAATGCTTAACCAGGCCAAATGCTTCTCCAGGCCAAATGCCTACCCAGGCCAAATGCCTCTCCAGGGCAAATGCCTCTCCAGGGCAAATGCCTCTAGTTTCTGGTCCTCATGCCTTATATACCTTTCTGCTTTCTACCACCACTCCCTGGGATTAAAGGCTTGCTTTCTGGGATTAAAGGCGTGGGTCACCATGCTTGGGTGTATCCTTGAACACATGGATTCCTGCCTCTGGAATGCTAGGATTAAAGGCGTGTGCTACCACTGCCTATCCTCTGTGTTTAATATTGTGGCTGTTCTGTCTCTGACCCCAGATAAGTTTATTAAGGTACACAATATTTTGGGGAACACAATACCACCACAATCTGTAGTTACAGGCAGTTGTGAACCAGATGGTGTGGGTGCTGGGAAGACAACCTTCTGATCCTTTGCAAGAGCAGCTAGCACTGTTAGCACTGAGTCTTATCTCCAGCCCCTAGAGCTAGAATTGTATCCCATTGCAGGAACCACAGGCAGTTAGCAAAGGACTTCTCCAAGAAAGAACACGTGTAACAAGAAACAATTTTCCCAATATGAACTGAGGACTCTTCATTGTCTAGTATGAATATGTGTAGCAACTGACAACCTCAGATTAATTGCCTGACCTCTGGGACATATAATTTTTTGAGGGAAAGGGACAAGAAGTCCTTAGATGTGTGACCATGCTTTATCAAGTCATGGAGCCAAAAGTAGTATCAAGTCCATCAGGGAAAGGAAGAGATTAATGTTATTTTCAAACACTATGAAGATGCAAGGTTGTGCTTCCTACCACATCCCACTTTTAAATTGCTTGTTTGGCCATGGCAAAAGCCAAATGGATCAGTGAGAATGACAGGAAATTCTTGCAAACTTTATCAGCTGGTGTCATTAATTGTAGCTGAGTTTCTGGAAGTTTATCTGTATGCTATATATATGTATAGCCTCTGGCACCAGTGGCTCAGCGGTTCATCCCGCCAATGCTTTTTTCTGTACAGTTTTCAGTTTAAAAGCAGACGATGCAGTGTGCTTCTGAAAGGGAGAACTGGATGTCTATAGAAGAACAGCCTCAGAACCATGTTAACCCTTCGGATCCTATGTATAACAAAGTCCAGAAATGTCCTACTAGGTTGACATATGACTGAATATTAAAACAATTAAAATAATAGCATTAAGGTATTTGTATAGTGAGCAGGACACAGCATGTACAGCAGATGCCGTAGAAAGACACAGGCTACGGGAACAAGATAAATCCCACAACACATCAGGGACTTTGGTAACATTTCTAGGGATCTACTATCTTTGGATATATCAGTTTATTTCTCTAATACAAGAGACAAATCACCATCATATCTGTTTATCAATTGACTCTGGAGGCTAAATTGGAAAGGTCACTGCAGCCTGAAAGGCAGCTAGCACTTGTACCATGAGATCTCACAAACTCAGCTGTATTAATGATAACTACTAGAAGAGAAAGATATCAGGAACACATCTCCAGAGCTTTAAAGTGAGCAATGCTTTCTATTTGAAAGGTGTTTTGGGCTTGATTTTGAGTGCTGGTAGAGACTGAACAGGAAACAAAGAGGCTCCATGCAACTGTCATATTAGGCAACCTCTCTGAGCAAGATTTAAACATTTTAAACAAAATTTAAAATATAGACTTTATAGGAGAAATAAACGTAAAACACTGAACAGTGGAGTACAATACCAACTGAGGAGAGTTTAAAGACAGAAGTTAATGTGTGTCAATTTTGAAGATGATAAAAATAGGGAAGCTGCAGCATTGGAAGGGTCAGCTGGAAGTGCAGCATTGATAGACTTACTCCTGGGCTGTTGAGAAACTCAGGGCACAAATTTCCCATTAGTGTACAGCAGTGGGCAGAAATGGCTTCATTCTAGCACTAATGTTCTGGCTATCCATCAGTGGAGAACACCCTAGCGAGACCCTGGTCTTGGTTCAACCATTCAGGAGACCTCAAACATCCAACTTCTAATAAATAAAAGGCCTCTTGGAAATCACGACTGGTATAATCTCAAGAGAGTCGAACAAACAATGAGATGTATTTAACTAATGTATTTTCTTGATTATTTTGTATGGTGGTAAGGTTATGTGATATATAATGTCTCCTCTCTTTCTTCTTTCCCTCCTTTTATCTTTTTGTCCATTTATCAATAATTTGTGGATGTGGAATCTGCTACATTGTGAATTGTCACCTGCAGTGATTACATAACAAAAGATAAGGTATCTCCTATCACTATCTACATAGAACCTGAATCTTACTAGCAGATACAAGCGTTGATTGACCTTAACATGAATTTAGTCCCAAATAATCACCCAGCTAATGCACAGCAAGGTTCTTACCACAGAAAGTATAAGAAAATAAACACAGCTTAAGGTGTTAATTCTTGATGTACTTTGGTATATTGTAGTGGATAACTGATAGAGATTCTGGTACTGCCATGACATATACCTTAATATGCATTCTATAATTTATAATTATATATTTCAAGGAAGTTATTGTAAATGGAAAATATCAGTATTTAAAATGCATTTGACACATCTAGTTATCAAGCATTATAGTTTAGAAACCTATAATACTGTAGAACATTGCTGTCTTCTGTGGTGATATTGTGTCCCCCATTATATTGTGCACGCTAATAAACTTATCTGGGGTCAGAGAACAGAACAGTCACTAGACAGACACAGAGGCCAGAAAATGGTGGCACACATGCCTTTAATCCTATCACTTGGGAGGCAGAGATCCATCCGGATCTTTGTGAGTTCAAGGCCACACTGGAAACTGCCAGGCATGGTGACACACACCTTTAATCTCAGGAAGTGATGGCAGGAAGCAGAAAGGTATATAAGGTGTTAGGACCAGGAACTTAGTTTGTTAAGCTTTTAGGCTTTTAGCAGCAGTTTAGCTGAGATCCATTCTGATGAGGACAGAGAGGCTTCCAGTTTGAGGAAACGAGATCAGCTGAGGCATTGGCGAGGTGAGGTTAGCTGTGGCTTGTTCTGTTTCTCTGATCTTTCAGCGTTCACCCCAATACTTGGCTCCGGGCTTGTTTTTATTAATAAGACCTTTTAGAAATTCATCTATAGTCTATACTTACGATCAGGTGACTGATAAGCTGTGATGCACGGAAGCATTGTACAAGAGTCTGTAACACATATCACTGGCCTGGCAAAATTCAAAATTCACTACTCCATATATATTAATTTTGTGCCTTTCCAAATTTCGAAAATCATAAGCCCAGTGTGCTGGCTAGTTTCATGTCTACCTGACCCCAGCTGAAGTAGTCTGAGAGAACAGAACCTTGCTTGAGAAAACACCCCAGGTACACAAACTGGCATTTTAGACCCCATTCCCTGTGGAGCAATGCATTACTCAGCCTTGATGCAGGAGGGAGGGGCTAGGTCTGGCCCCCACACAGTATAACAATCTGTGTTGACTAACCAAGGGAGGCCTTACTCTCTATGAGGAGGGGATAGGAGTGGCATGGGGGTAGTTGGGGCGAGCGGAAGAAGAGGAAGGAGCGGGAACAGAGGTTGGTATGTAAAAGGAAAGAAAATCTTTTTTGAAATAAAAATTAGCTCCTATAAGCCCAGGTTAGTTGTCTCTGTGGGTTCCCTTGTGATGACTTTGATCCCTGCATCTAATACAATTCTTTCTCCCTCCTTTTGGACTCCTAGCAGTGGGAGCAGGGCCCATCCCTGATGCTTTGGCAGGCTTTTGGGAACCTGTTCCTCATACTGGCTTGCCTTACCAAGCATTGGTACGCATCGAGGAGCTTAGTCCTACCTCAACTTGATATGCCATGCTTATTGGCACCTATGAGAGACCTTCCCCTTTCTGAGCAGAAACAGAGAAGGAATGGATTTGGGGGATGAGGGGCAGAGGGGAGTTGGGAAGAGAGAATGGGAGGAAAAGAGGGAAGAAAAACTGTAGTCAGGATGTAAAATAATGAACATATTTAATTAATAAAAATAATAATAAATAATAAAATATTTTTAAAGGGGGATGTAAGCCCCTGGTATAATATAGGATGAATGAATTGAAATAAAAATGTTAAATTATTTAAAAAAACCCAAAACAAAATACCTCCATTAAGATCAGGCTGTAGGCAAGTCTGTAGGCATTTTTTAAATTAGTGATCGATGTGTGAAGGTCCAATTCATTGTGGGTGGTGTCATTCCTGTGCTGGTACTCCTGAATTCTATAAAAAAGCAGTCTGAGCAAGCCCATGATGAGCAAGCCAATGAGCAGCACCCCTCTATGGCCTCTGTATCAGGTCCTGCCTACAAGTTCCTGACCAAATTTGTCTCCTGCCTTCATTGATTTTGATGATGGAACTGTGAGTGAAATAAACCCTTTCCTCAACAAGTTGCTTTTGGTCATGGTGTTTCATCACAGTAATAATATCCCTAACTAAGACACAAAGCTATCATAATTTAGGAGTGTCTGTATATGGGAATAACCAGAAGGAACCTTGTCTGACATTGGATTGTAGTTTTGTAAGAAGCCTCAGTGTATGACATGATGAAATTGTTAAGATAACATTCAAGATGCTAAATGTTTGTCTTAGTTATGGTTTCTATTGCTGTGATAAAATATAAGTGACCAAAAACAACTTAGGGAAGGAAGGGTCTATTTCAGTTTACAGTTGTAATCCAACATGAAGGGAAGTCAGATTAGGAGCTCAGGTCAGAAACCTGGCGTCAGAAACTAATCAGAGGCCATGGAGGAATTCTGCTTGCTGGATTGTTCACGATGGGTTGCTCAGCCAGCTTTTACACACAACCAGGGCCATCTGCTGAGTGATGGCACCACCCATAACGGGTGCTTCCCTGCCATATCAATCATTACTCAAAAAAGTGCCTTAAAGACTAGCCTAACAGCAAATCTTACGGAGGCATTTTTTTTCACCTCATCCTTTTTTTCTATCTGTTAAATCATTTACATTCCTGGCTTTACATTTCAAATATATGAATATTTTTTTCTGAGATTAGCTGCATTGACATTTGCATCAACTCAAAGTGTCATTCAAGTGCTTTTATGAAAGTTCTCATTGTTATGCATAAGCTCCTTTCAGGTTACCCATTTTGTTACTGCTGTCCAGGGATAACCTGTATACCACTAATTTGCTTCTATGTATGGATTTTGAATCCACATAGATTTCATCATTTTCTATGGCCATTTTTCTTTCTTTTTTAAAATATACTTTAATTAAAGTATAACTACATCCCTTTCCCCTTCTTCCTTTCTTTCACCCACCCATCCCAGTCTCCTTAAAACTCTTTCATATCCACCCAGCTCTCAAAATTAATAGCCTCTTTTACTTGGATTATTATTGTTGTATAGCTATGTATGTATGTATATAAAAAATGAACAAATGCAGTCTGCTGAGCCCAATTTTTTTTGAGTGTATATGGTGTTGAAATTGGCCATTTTATCTTGTATAACTGATCAGGAGGTTCATTACTGGGAGAGGCTAATTTTCCTCTTTCAGCAGTCATTAGTTACATACAACAGGTCCTTGTCTAGGGTCAGGATCTCATGAAATCTTTTTCACCTTCTGCATTATCAGGTTTATTGACAATGCCCTTGTTCAGGTCTTATTTGTGGAGTCATTTATAGGATAGACTGTTTCACAAAAGACTTCCTGGGTACTGGCTCTTATTATCTTTCTGCCTCCTCTTCCTTGATGTTTCCTGAGCCATAGATACAGGGCCTGTGATGTAGATGTATCCACTGGGACTGGGTTCCCATGATCTCTTAATCTCTGCATTATATCCCATTGTGATTTTCTGTGATGGTCTCCATTTTCTGAAAGCGAAACTTCTTTGGTGAGGGGTGGTAGTTCTCTTTACTTGGTTTCTGTAGTTATTCAGTGTTGTATACCCACATCTGAAGATTTGGAGCTAGAAACCACAGACAAGCAATTGTGATTCCCTGTTCTCAGATATGTCTATGTTTGTATCAAGTTAATGAAATCCAGCTAGCACAGTGTTGGACTAATTTTTATGCAGTGGTGGATAACTAATGCCTTTTTTTTATTCCTAGGATAAGCACAAGCTGTGCGAGGAATTGCAATTGCAATCCTCAGCACATCCGTGAGCATCGCCCTATGTGTGGACTGTATGTATCATTCATAGCTCTGCGAAGTTCAATTCTAACAGACTGTATTTTGAGTCAGTTCATCCATGTCATTGATTTCCTGCTCTATTCAAATTTTAGGGATCTAGGGGCTACTGATTTTATAGAATGTTAGCATCTACTTATAGAGTAAATGGAAAGCTATTAGAGTTTCTATTTCGTGATGTCACTTGGAGGTCCTGTTCAAAGATTTGGAGGTTAACAGAATCCATTAAGTGAATAAAAGTGAGTAAGGTGTCACTTGTTACCATTTTATCAAAACCTCAAAGTTATGAGAGGAAGGTTTGCTGAGAATCCTTTCCGGCCACGTGATCTTGGTTTCTCACTGGAGACCTCTTGATGTTATCTCAGTTTTTAAGACCAAAGAAGATAGTCATTGTCTCAGCCCATTGGTGCTGCCATAACAAAATGCAACCAATGAATAATTAATATTTTTAATAGTATGATACAATAACATTCATCTTTTTCTTATAATTCTGAAGACTGGAAAATCTGAACTAAAGGCTGAAGCTTGATGGTCTTCTCAGGCTTGGACTTGAGACTGCTTTCTTCAGAGGGGATTGCTGCCTCCTCCTATTGTGGCAGGTGGAACAGCAGGAGAGGGTACTCCCCCCAACCTAAACTCTTCTGTTTAGGACACTAATCCTAATCCTGATGGCAAAACAATTCTAACTCTAGCCTTATATCTTAGTAGCATTGCACTTAGTGTTCAGTTTTGTGTTTTGTAGGGATTTCAATGACCCAAATCACAACAGTCACTCCAGCAGGCTCCATCTAAAGCAGACCACCACATTGGGGGTCTATACAGACAGGTAGTAAAAAAAAAAAACCAAAATAATAATAATAAAAAAAAAACCCTGTCACTGGAAAGCAGGACTCATCCTCTTGCTGCCTGAAATACTGAAATCACTGTACTTCTTTACCCATGATTCATTCATTCCATGTGTCTGATCCATTCATAAGAATAGGCCAGCCCTTCAGATTCACAACTTCTCTCCTTTTTAAGATTTTTTAAAATTTATTTGAATTTTTTTCATTTTACATAACAACCACAGTTCCCTCTTTCTCCCCTTCTCCTACTCACCCCCCCCACCTCCCCTCAGGCTTGGTCCTACTCCAACTTGGTATGCCAGTCTTTTTGAGATTTTTATCATGCCACATCCATTCATTCTCAGCCATCACTGCTTACTTGGGGCTACCAGATCAATTCTGAGGATTTCACTGGCATTTTATCTCTAGAATAAAGATTTTAACTTCTCTTTCTGAAGAATTTGGGATTCCTGATTTCAATATAGGGTTGATCTTCAGTGAACTTCTACCTCTCAGTCTATACTTGTCCCTTATAAAAGATAAAGCATTGTTAAGTTCCACCCGCCCAGGTACTCTGCTTTGTTAGGCTAATATTCCTATTGAAGTTAGAGATATTGGCATTTTAAAACTACCTCTTTTTTTATTATGACTCACAGCTTCACTCTATGTTAATTAATATTCTTTAGTGCTGTGTTTATGAAAGACAGATGGGGAAATCCAGCAAATTACACATTAGAATCCACAAAGCTATGGATGTAGAGCAGTAAAAAAATTAAAATAATACCCATCAATTTCTGGAAATAGATTACAATCAGCTTCTTTAATACTGATCAAACATGTCTACTATACCATAGTGTTCACAGAATGAGGCACTATTGTATGAAAATGCCATTGATCAGGGGTGTTAATTAGGAGTTGAAAAATTAAAGCATATTGTTTTGTCAAAATCAAACAGTGGATCCCTGATGTTCTAAGCTCTTGATTTGTGGTGCATATGCTCTCTTTATGAATTTTTATCTGAAAGATGATTTGCCAATAGACTGGCTTTCTACACATATCAGTCAGAAATCCCCTTGTCTTATGTGGGTGGGCATTTGCAGGTTATTAGATAAATTTACACTGAGCCAAAAACGATTTTTTTCTCTACCAAACACTTTAAAGCTGGATTTGAGTTTATCAATTAGAGTAGCAGCATATGACCAGCTTTTATTGTTTTATGACTAGAAGATATGGTTAGCAGTTGTTTTCTTAAAGATCTTAGTGATCTCTTGATGAAATAAATTTGACGTCATATTAGCTAATCATTAGCTGTTAGTAATAAGTGTGATAGTATTGGTTTGAAAACTTACTTCTTATTTCAGAAAGTTATGTTTTGCTATGGAATAATGCTTTTGTACATTGGTTTAATAAAACACTGATTGGCCAGTAGCCAGGCAGGAAGTATAGGCAGGATAAGCAGACAAGGAGAATTCTGGGAAGAAGAAGCTGAGTCAGGAGACACCAGCCCACTGTCCAGGGAACAGAATGTAATGGCATACAGGTAAAGCCATGGAACACGTGGTGACATATAGATTAACAAAAATGGGCTGAGTTTAAGTGTAAGAGCTAGACAGTAGTTAGCCTGAGCTAATGGCCAAGCAGTTTTAATTAATATAAGCCTCCGTGTGTTTACTTGGGTCTGAGCAGCTCAGACTGGGCAGGACACAGGAAAACTTTCAGCTACAGTGTTTTCAACTCAAGAAAGGAGAAACATTATTGAAAAAATAACAGGAAATACTGCAAAGACCAAACATAGTCTGAATCTGCAGAGGACTTCAGTCTAAGTATGATAAGAGTGGACATTTATGTTCAGTTTAGGGTGCAAAGAATGAGAGACTGTTATATGTGAAGTTGGTAATTCAATTGGCTGCATATTCATCTACACTTTTAAAGATCTTAGTTTTATGTATGTGTATACACGTTTCTTTGTGTGTGTTCAAATGTGTTTATATGTGTGTAAGTACTAAAAGAGTTACAGAAGGTCCTGCAGGCTGATAATTGAACTGGAGTATTCTGAAAGAGCATGACATTGCCCCTTAGAGACTGAGATTCAAGTATACCTAAACAGTTTGATTAAGACTGTCATGTGGCCAGGCGGTGGTGGCGCACGCCTTTAATCCCAGCACTCGGGAGGCAGAGGCAGGCGGATCTCTGTGAGTTCGAGGCCAGCCTGGGCTACCAAGTGAGTTCTAGGAAAGGTGCAAAGCTACACAGAGAAACCCTGTCTCAAAAAACCAAAAAAAAAAAAAAAAAGACTGTGTGGTGGTATTGTGTTCGCCAAAATATTGTGTACCTTAATAAACTTATCTGGGGTCAGAGACAGAACAGCCACAATGTTAAACAGAGGTTAGGGAATGGTAGCACCACACCTTTAATCCTAGCATTCCAGAGGCAGAAATCCATGTGTTCAAGGATACACCCAAGCATGGTGACCAACGCCTTTAATCCCAGAAAGCACACCTTTAATCCCAGGGAGTGGTAGTAGAAAGCAGAAAGGTATATAAGGTGTGAGGACCAGAAACTAGTGGCATTTGCCCTAGAGAGGCATTTGCCCATAGAGGCATTTGCCCTGGAGAAGCATTTGGCGTGGGTAAGCGTTTGGCCTGGTTAAGCATTCAGGCTTTTGAGCAGCAGTTCAGCTGAGAGTCATTTGGATATGAGGACATAGAGGCTTCCAGTCTGAGGAAGCAAGACCAGCTGAGGATCCGGCGAGGTGAGATAGCTGTGGCTTGTTCTGTCTCTCTGACCTTCCAGCATTTCACCCCAATACCTGGCTCAGGTTTGATTTCTATTAATAAGAACTTTTAAGACTCATGCTACAAGACTGTCATGTGTCTTCATTTCCACTCACATCAAAAGTTCTTGGTCTGCTATAGGTTGAATAATGTCAGACTTGGCTTGTAGTTTGTATAATTTACTTTTCTTCTTGCTGTCACAAAATACCCAACAAAAGCAACTTATAGAAAATCTACTATGGCTCATAATTTGAGAGTACAGTTCATCATGATGAGAAATCAAGGCAGAAGGACCTTAGGACAAGAGGTCATATTGCAACTATTAAGGAAGCAAAAGAGATGAATGCTGGTACTCAACTTGCTTCCTCCTTTTTATTCAGTCTGGATTTTCAGTTCATGTAATGATGCTGTCTACATTGAGAGTGGGTCTTCTTACCTCGATGAACCCAGTCTGAAAGCCCCATTACAAACATGTAGAGACTATTGTCTCCTTAGTGATTACAGAATCCATCAAGTTGACAATCTACATTTCCCATTATAAAGTCATATTTTGACCGTACTGTTCTGCTACAACAATAGATATTAGGTACCTCTATCTTTATGAATATGTTCCTGGTTGGTCTTATTTACATGTTCTAATTTTATAAACAGTTACTAAAGTTAAAATTTATATAGATACTTAAAAACATAATATTTTTAAAGCCTTGGTTTTATTATTTATGAACCTTTATAGAAGCAGCTTTGTATTTAAGAAACTATGACCAATTTAAAAAATCTTTCTCAAATTTCATTAACTACATTTTCAGATCATATATATATATATATAAATATATATATATATGTATATGTATATAAGCATTTTTGTAGTTTTATATGTATATATATGTACACAAATGTAAGTGATACACACACACACACATACGGTTACATATGCTGTAACCAAAAAAGTTATGTTTGTATCACATTTAAGAAAGCATATGATTTTAAGAATTCTAAATACTCACAGGATTATATTTCTCTAGAAACATATATCCCCAACACAACCTTTCTGAATATTTAATGTAAAAGAATGGTGAGTCCAGTTTCATTGATTGACATGCGATGATAAAACAAAAAAATTACACAAAGTTCCAGAAATTGAAAAGTTATTGTAGGTGTGTTTATAAATTCTTTCCTTATTTTAGAACTTAGATTGCTTGATTACATCAACTAACTTGTTAATCTTAAGAATACACGTTCACAGGAATCCATCCACCACATAGTTATAAATTGGAGACCAAGGGCAACTAAAACTGGGTTGTTAAAAAATCTTCAAATATAACTATTTAATCAGCTACATCTCTCAGCTACAGCAAGCTGAATCACAATGTGCTTGTGGCAGCTCTTTTGAGCCATAGACCCAGATGGCATGTACCATGGGCTTGAGAACAGGACTCATGGGAAAAATAATACACAATACCAAGAGAAAGAGCAATTAAAACAGAGATGCATGTTTGCAATTAAAATATGCCTTCTTTATTGATAGCAAGAATAATAAAATATTTGTGAAAATAGAGATAAAATCAAAACTAGTAAATAGTGCTAACTGGTGTGGTGTTAAGCATTTGTAAGTGGAAAATATTGTACTCCTCAACATAGGGTATTTGAGTGTATGTATGAAGACTGCTGATGAGAAAGAAACATCTGAAGTTTGTCAAGTGTTCTCTGGGATAGGAAAAAAGACACTTAAAGGGAAATAAGAGCTTTTAGTGTACAATGTAGATAAATTAAAAGCACATTGTTATTGATAAATTTATCTTCCTGGTCTAGTCACTAAATCTTATATATTGAGAAAGAAACAACATTACTTGGGGCTGAAAGAACTTAATGAAGTTTGCATTAAATAGTTAGAGATCACCATCGAGGTAGGCAAGAGTTGAGGCTAGCCTAGAAGGAAGAGGATGCTGATTAGGAAATATCAGAGGCGTGCTCATGTGTGAAGAGGTAGGGGTGAGGAGAGACAGGAAGATTCTAGATACTTGTGGACACCAGTGTTCCAAGGTGAGGGAGAAGACTCTGCTAATGTAATGTGGACAAGGAATGCTTGTAAATACGGCATTAAGCTCCCCTGGAACGTAAAATATGTTCTTTTGTTTGTCTTTAAAGTTATCTGTTAGGCATAGTGATTGATGCTGAGATCTCCTCTTCATACATTCTCTCTCTCTCTCTCTCTCTCTCTCTCTCTCTCTCTCTCTCTCTCTCACACACACACACACACACACACACATACACACACACACACACATACACACACATCACACCACACCTATCAATTAATTAATCAATAAATATGTAATATATTTTTTAAGTTACTCTTCAGGATTCTATGCTATCAAATATAGATTTGAACAATTAGTTGTTTGTGTTTATGCTGATGCTAAGTGTGATATGGTGAAACAAAAGACTTATACTCTATACTTATGTGAGTTTTCTATATATAATATAAGAAATTAAGTTATCCAGATTTACAGATACATAGGTCAGATGGACAGGAAATCTTCAAACACTTCATAGACCTAAAGAATATGGCATTTATATAACTTAGAATTCTGTTGACTTGAGACACAATTGCTCCTGGCAGCACCAATCTGATCCAGAGAGGATGTTGGGCTTCTAAGACACTCCTTTGGAAGTTTGTCTTCTTCCTGGTGAATCATGGCCTGTTGGGCAAAGAATTTCCCTGGCTTTGACCGCTAACAGCATGAATGTTATTCTTTCTGGATGCATGGGACACAAGAAAAAGCGACTGCTGAACTCTGCCAAGACAGGGTAAGATGGTCTTTCAAAATTCCTGCTTCTGAAAATGGCCTTTCAGATATTTTAGTCCTGTAGCCAAATTGGGTGTCCCAACTGTGCTGCGAAACTTTAGATGACTGTCCAGGCTGCCAGCTGTCTCTGTCTATTCTCGAAAGATTTTCAAAAATTGCCTGCATGCATTTCCCATTTTTTCAAGTATTATTATATTCTTTCTCAGGTCTTTGATGAGGTTAAAGACTAATAGTTATAGTTACAAACTTCTTGTATCTTAGCTAGAACATAATAAGTACTAGATTCAGATTCTTCAGGATAGGACAGCTTTTGAAATAATCTCTGTAACATACCATTTACATATGTTCTGGACATCTCTGGATTTTAGTATATGTCTTTTGTTTGATATTGTTCTTGTTGGTTGTAGTTCCTTTTTGTTTAGATCATTACCCTTTATTTCTCCTAGACAATATTTAATAATCATTCCTATTGTATACAATTTTATGTTAGGATAGAATTTTCTTATTTAGACAAAATGGAGAGATATAGCGTGTAGCTGTTCTAGCTGTGACCTTGAAGCACCACCCCTAGTGAGTAGCAAGTAATTGTTACACCTGCCTATGACCTTGAATTACATGCTCAGGACCCTTAAGACCTGACATTGTGGTGGTCTCTTTGCTCCCTCGTGGTTTGGATGCTGAGATCTTGGACCAGGCAGATCAGCTTGGGACATAGCTCAGCTTTCCTGGACCCTGCAATAAATCTCCCATGGTAGTGAGTTAACCCCTAATAAACTCCTTTACTCATTAAATAGACTCCGTGGATTTCTTTCATTACACATCTACAACCTGAGCTGGTGATTTTGACTACACATCTGCCAACACACCAAATATAAGTAACTGAAGCAAAATAATCTCCAGGAATTTTTGTTGCAAGATTCATAAGGAGAATTAAAATTCCAAGGATCTTTCTTGAGTAGGCCAAAGCAGATCTGAGATGTACTGCTTCATGAACACAAAATATCACACACATACACACAAACACACACATACCACCACCACCACCAACAACAACAACCACTTATACTCACATACACTAATCCACAAAACCTTGCCAACGTGATGTCTAATCAAGAAGTACTATTACAAAGCATTCCCCTTTGATGAGTTAAGAAATCAAGTTTGTTGACAGCCAAGTTAGCCATTTGTCTCAGGTACTGTGATAAATGACTGAATGGATGTCAAGACTCACCATAGTGAAATGATTAATGAATTAGTTTATGCTGAGGAAAAAGTAGCCTGAATCTCACTGAAGGGAATAATGTCGAAATGCTAAGAACCTGGAACAGATGGAAAAAAAAATTCAGAAATGACTTTAAAACAGATTGCATGACCTCTCACTCTAGAAAACCTGCTGGGTTTACTGCCAGGTCTTCTAAAATTCCCTGTGAAATTCTTATATGGATTCCCAGTGAAAGCATCTGGGAAATTGTTGATGTCTCTGGTATAGCCATAGAGCATTCCAAGTTAAACCAGAGTCCTATCAGTGATTCTTTCATCAAAGACTGAATTTTCCTGGGGACCAGGAAAAATATCTATTTATTTCTTGTGAAAAGTAGCCCCATAGACCCTTGCTTGTTTTTTCTTCATATGAAATAAGTAGATTTATTATAAATTTAATTTCCAAACAAAGAATGAAGAATATATCAGTAAAATCTATTAAGGAAGCATGATGGCTTACTCAGTATAGTATAACAGTAAATAAACTTAATTTGTATGCAGAATGACTTTAGAAATCATCTAGATTAACCAAAACTTAGGTGTTAGAAGATAACACACTTTGTTAAAAGTGGTTCTATTAGCAGCTGATGTGCTACAATGCACACCATTGAGAGCAACATTCTGGCATCTGACTCGTGTGGTTTGGCTCCCTGCTTTCTGAATCTTCACTCTGCAACCCTGAGCAAGTTTCTTAGCCTGTGTAAAAGTTATTCTTATAATTTACCTTTGCTTCTTTTGTTCGCAGTTATGGCACTCTTTCACTCTTGATGGAAATGATGGAGAAGTAGTTTCAAATTTTGCTTATATGGGGTATATCTATTTAAAATTTTCATTATATTTTCAGTCAGTTTATACTGTAATAGGTTTCCATAAGTTTTGTCATACATTTGTGATTTTGATTGTCCCTCCCTCCCAAACTCCCTTTCCCTAACCTGTCCTCCTCCTCCTTTCCCATTCAAATCTCTCTACTGTTAGTAACCCCACTCCTATGCATTATGCTTTCTCTGCTCATATATATGTATTTTGCTCTCCCAGCTCAATTTCCATATCCTTAACTTACCTTTGGATACTGTGTAAATTGTAATAAGGATAAAAGATTTCAGAGCTCATAAATATTATTTCTTATTTATGTACATTTTTGAAAACATAACTTTTAGAAAAGTTGTCTCTAATTCACATTAGCAAAATAGCAATACAAAATAAATGATACTTAAAATTTTTATACTTTTAGTAACCACAAGAGAGATTTAAATGACAATATTAAATAAGATGCTGAATGCATGAGAAAACAAAGTTATTAGGTGATCTTATTTGAAAATCGTTCTTTGCAGAGGCTGGCAGTTTACTCTGTGGTTAGGAGCATGTACTGTTCTTTTAGAGAACCTGTGCTTGGCTCTCTGCTCCCAGATGAGATGCCTAGCAGTACCTGTTACTCCAGCCACAGCCTTACAAGCTAAATGGATCAAGTAGAAGACAGAATATTTGGCCTAGAAGACAATGGAGAGGAATTAGCTCAAACAAGCAAAAAGCATAAAATATTATAAAAATACAAAAAAAGCAATATCCAGGAACTCTGATACACACCAAAAAGGCCAAATCCTGAATTATAGGGATAGATGAAGAAGATTGATTGCTCAGTGCCATAAATAAGATTTTCTTCAAGATCACAGAAGGAAAAAAAAAAACCGTTCTCAAACTAATTTCCTTAGACACACCCATACAGATACAGGAATCACACAGAATACTTAATATACATGACCAAAAAAGAAATTCCCCATAGCATATCATATTTAAAACACTAAACATAGAGAACAAAGAAGGAGTGTTGAAGACATACATCACACACACACACACACACACTCACATACACACCTCACATATAAAGGAAGCAAAAAAAAAAAAAAAGAATTCATGCCCTCAGAGGGTGAACTTTCTCTTTACAGCAGAGACCTATCAAAAAGGAGAGTTGTGCAGTCCATTCAAATGGATACATCTACAAAACAGTCTAACAACTAAGGCTCAGGGAACATTCTAGAATTGGGGATAGAAAGAGTAAGAACCAGAGGATCAGGGATTTTGCTGTGAAATTGTGTCTCCTGAGCCTTCTAGTAGTATCAGAACCTACACCCATAAAGTCTAACCAACAAGACTGCCCAAACATGAGCTGAATAAGGATGACACCAACGAACATGCCAAACTGGACAGAGAAAAGCCCCGGAGGCCCCAATCTACACAAAGAACTGTGTGCAACTGAGGAAAGGTGGGAACGGTAGAGGTGGCCTTCCCCAGGGAAGAACAAACCAACTGGCAGATTGTCAGGCCTGAAAACAACACAAGTATCACTATACAGACTGATCAGTGTATATTTGGAAATATATATGTATATACATATATGCATACAATAACAATGAGTGGAAAAGATGCCATTACTTTGAGGGAGCAATGAGGGTTATATGAAAGAGTTTGGAGGGAAGAAAGGGAAGGGAGAAATGTTATAATCTAAAAAATAAAAAAGTAAATAAATTATAACAAATTAAGTAAATTGAAAATAAACAGAAAGATATAATTATGAGAGAAAAAGAACTTGAATTCTTTCCATTTTTAATTCTGTAATAAATCTGGAATTTAGTTTTATAATAAAAAAAAGCCTAATCATACACATACCATTCAATAACAAATTTAAAATATTAATGGCTTAACTCCACAATCAAAAGACATAGGTTATTGGAATTGATTAAGAAATAAAGTTCATATTTTGGTTGTCTGTAAGAAACCCATCTTACTTTCACCATCTTAAAGTGAAGGCTGCAAAGGAGTCCTCCCAGCTAATGGGATGGGATTTCAGTGGGTGTCACTGTCCTAACAGTTGACAAAACAGACTTCAAACTAAAACTAATCAGAAGAGATAAAGAAGGACATAATTCTAATCAAGGGAATAATTATCCCAGAAGACAATAAAATTCTGAGCATAGAAACACCATATCCTGATGCACCCAATTTCATTAAAAAAAAAAAAAAAGTATCACCAGACTTAAGGACAAAGATTAAGTTCAACTCAGTAAGAGTAGGCAATTCCAGTTCCCCATGTTTCCCAACAGAGAGGTCATCTGAACTGATTAAGATCAAACAGAAAACATCAGAATTAAATGGCGTCATCCATCAAATGGAGTTAGCAGAATACTCTACCCAAACACTGTGGGTGTCTTATCTGACCCCAGTGCAATAAAGCCTAAAATAAATAAATCTCTAGTAATTACAAAGATTTATGGAAATTAAATATTTACTGAATGATGGATCATGGGTCAAATAAGAAATCAAGAAATTTTTAAAAAATCATGAATTACTCACTTCAAATCTAGGTAAAGAAGCAACAACAAAACTATAAACTGTTATCTCTAATGAAAACAGACACAAAAAATTCTCAATATATTATTGGAGCAACAGCTATATCAATAGATTTTAAAAGAGATTTCCCACCAGGACCAAGTTGGCTTTATTCTGGAGATGCAGGGATGATTCAGCACACATAAATCAATAACTGTAACAAACTGTATGAATGGGCTCCAGAATAAAAACTACATGATCATCTCAATAGGTGTGGAACAGGCCCTTGATGGAAATTAAACGTATCTTCTAGATAAAGATCCTAGAGAGAGTAGGGATGGAGGGAATAGACCTCAACATAATTAATAACACTATATGTGACAAACCTCAGTCAACATTATCCTAAGTGAAGAAAAAAATTGATGCAAATTCCATTAAAATCTGAACTGAAACAGAGCTATCCAATATCAACACTTCTTTTCATCATAGTTCTTGAAGCACTAACTAACATTACAAGACAAGGGAAGAAAATTAAATGACCATGAATGGGAAAAATCATATTTTTCCTCTTGTTGGTAATATAACAAATCACTAAAATTCCACCATAAAAGTTGTATAAATTGTCAACATTTTGAGCAAAGTGGAAGGATACAAAGTCAGCTTATGAAAATCAGCTCCAGAGAGAGCACAGTCTGGCACAGATGCTATGAAGAGAGAATTAGAAATCATCTGAGATAAGTTTCAAATGAAGCTGTGTCACTCTCCCCAAAAGTTATAGACTATCTACCAAAACCTAGTACCAAGCATGAGAAACCTCCCTTTGTGTTGTTGGTCAGGAGGAAATAATAGAAACTCCCCCCCAAATATAGGCTTTCTCCCCTAGGGGTGTGTGCACTGATAATAATTAAAGAAGTCATGAATTTGAGAGGGAGAAGAGAACCCATGTGGTGGTTAGAAAAAGGATGGGTGGAAATAATGTCAATACAGTACTCATGTATGAGATACTCAAAAACAAATAAAAGGTTATTCTTTCCCAAAGTATTCTTAATATCAGTACCATCTATCTGTTACAAATATGAGAGGCACAGAAGTGCAAATGATAGGAAATGTGGTTAATATATGTTGGTTTTCATATGTATATAAATATTTATATATGAATATATTACATAATTATTTTGTAGTACATATATATTCTGAGAGAGAGAGAGAGAGAGAGAGCCTCAAAGCATCTTGAATATTGATATGACCATAATCCTTACGCAGTTTCAAATATTTAAGACTGATGTCTGGTGTTTTAAAATTGGGTGATTTAGCGTGAAATCTGGATTAGCCATGGCAGTATTTTTGAAGCTGCCCTTACTCTTCTGAAATCTTTTTTTCATCACCTGAGGTTTAAAATCCCCTTCAGATGTATTTCAAATTCTTGCCAGTGCCTACCAACAAGAAGAGAGAAATACATGAAACCCTGAGTACAATGGAGCCATTAAAGTACTCCCACACTATTTTTTCTCCTAATAGAAATGGTGACTTATCCTTACTAACATCTTTAGTGTTTCTTTTTCTTTGAGCTATATCAGAAGAGTGAAGTATTCTGTGAATCATGGACTTAAGTGGGCTGTCAATCCTTCCTTATGATGCATATTATGTTAGCCACCATTTATATCCATCAAAGGATCTTGTTGCTAAAAGCAGGCATCACATCTTGAATTCTGTAGACAGTAATGTAAACATAAATTTAAAATGTAGTCATAATCTTAAAATGGTCAATGTTTGCTGTCATGGAGAAGGAAATTGCTCCTCATAGCAGTAGAATACAGATATTATTGATATATCTATCTCCACTAGCATTTATTGTGGAAGAGAAAAACATTTCAAGTAGTTAATGCTGAGTGATTAGGCTTTCTTTTAGCAAAGGTTAAAAGTGCAGGAAAAGAACAAAAAATATTTGGCATAATATTTATATAGTTTTGTATTTTCTAATATACAAGAATCATATTTCCCCCTGATGGTTAGTCAACAGAAATTGCCTAATGTGGCCTTTGTTATTTGGTACCTTTGGGGTCACAGGTTATTACTCAGGCTCTTAGCAATTCAGGGTTAATAATTCTCTGGGTTTAACTACCATCATGACTACTGTTTGCTTTTTACTTGTTATGTTTATGTCTACGTTTTGATTCATTCTTATTTCTATCCTATGAGTTGTTTTTTTGGGGGGAGGGAAGGAGAGAGGCAAAGATAGTGAACCCCATAATCTGCAAGGAATTCTTTGTATAATCACTCTACATGTATTTGCTACAGCTTTAGCAGCAATGACACTTGTGCAGGAAGACAGTGTCTACTTCTGATAAAAATGAGATTTTTAAAATGCAAGTGTAAATAAAATAGTCATATCTGTCATCTTATCTGTCTATTATACCTAACACGGTGATATGTGTTTATTTTTACTGAAATTAATATAAAATTAAATAAATGGCCTACTCTAAATGTCATGCTATACTTTGGATAGGAAATAACCCCCACTGGGAACACATGTTAGATCCTAGGACCCCAGCTGGCTTCACTATGTTGGGAGTTTCAGAAGTAAATGTCTAACTGGAGAAAGTAGGTCACTAAGAGTAATGAGACCTTGGGAGTATTTGTGGGTTTCTTGTCCCTGACTTGTTCTGTCTTTTTTCTTATCCAGCTAATGTGATGAAATTCCTCTGCCATGTGCTCCCATACCATGATGTTTTCCCAAGTGTTTGGAGTCAATTAGTCATTGACAAAACCCACTTATACCATGAGTAAAATAAATAACACTTCCTTTTAAATGTTTTGTCAGATGTTTTGATCATAAAAATAACTAATGCACCTCAATAACTATGTTTTACTATGTGTGTGATATACATCATGGGAACACACATGTTTGTATATGTGTGAGTGTGTGTTTGTCTACATATGTACAGGAGTGAGGGTAGAGGTCAGTGGTTGACATCGGGTGTCTATCTAGATCTCTCTTATCATATATATTGAAACAAGATCACTTACTTGATTCCAGAGTTCACCAATTAAGCTAGTCTAGCTAGCCATCATCCTCTGGTGATCTTTTTATCTCTGAATTCCAGAAGTTCCCACCCCTAGGCATCACAGGCAATCTGTCATCCCTGCCCCAGATTTCTTGGGCACTGGAGATCTGAATCCACATCTTTGCCCTTTTACAGCAAGTGATTTTACCACCTAACTATTTTCCTAGCTCCACTAACCATGTTTTAATAGCAAAATATATTTTAGTGTTTACATTTTCTAAATATATGTATATTTGAAAATGTTGTCATAAAACAGTTTCTTAGCCATGCTATAATGGAAGCAGACCTAGACACTTCTATTCAATAATACACTTATCTCATAATTATTCTCTTTCCATAAAATCTTGTCAATATATCTGATACAAATCTACATAATAATATTTAACTATACAGTTGAGAAATGAAAGTAATGTGGTTTCATCTCTTGTTAAAAAATAATTGCTTAATATTGCCTTGCATTACCCTTTGGGTCTATCTAGGTTGGCTGACCCTTCAGATCTTGTTCTAGAACAGGAGTAGGAGGGTAGGTAGTTCAGTCATAGATCATCCACCTACAATGTCCCTTTAGAGAGCCTTTAGTTTCTATCCTCAGCACAAGAGAGAAATAAGAATAAAGACAATGGGTGGAGATGAAGTTACAAAGCTTTCAAATTAAATGAAACTGAAACAGAACAGCTAAAAAGCTTGAGTCACTTATGAAGAACTCAGGACACTTATAATATGCTTCCAGAAAAGAGATGACATCAGTTAGAATTCCTATACATTCCTCACTGCAACTTCAGGGGTTACATTGGACAATAACTGAAAACATGTCTGTCTTTCTCAACACCTGTGCTGAATAAACCAGCACTCTGCACCCTGGTTCCTAACCACCTAGTTGCTCTCCAACAGGTGGACCACTACCTTCACATTCTCAATGTGGTTCATAATGGAACTCATGTGCCACTCTGTGTGCTTCAATAGGAACTATAGCACTATGTGTACTGAGTCGAGGGAGATATGACTCTGCTTTATCAATCCATGTAAAATATTACCAAATTTATAGATAATCCAGTTGTGTATTGCAGCTTCAAAATGATGTCTTTGCATTGTCAGTCAACAGAAGACATTAGTATATAATAAGGGAGGCTGCACCAAGCATACAACAAGGTATCTATGGACTGACCATGCCAGTGCCTGGGAACAGAGATTTTCCCCATACATCTATCAGCTTTCCAAATGCAGTTCTATTTCCAGAGAACAGGGGTGAGTGTTGATTTCTTCCATTGCAGTACCAGAAATAGTACCAACCTTGCCCATCAACCACTGGCTATCTTGCTAGAGTTCTTTTAATATACCCTCCATTGTCTTCAGTTCTTGTCTGGATTCACCTGAGTTACCCTGAAATGAATTCAGTTTATTCTTCCACAAGAGATATTTGCTCTTATGTTTGCAAACATATTTATCTCCTATCTTCAAACTTTCATAGTGTGAGTCCACTGTGTTGAAAGTACTTACCTGTGCAATAACCTCCTCTATCTAAAGACTCCAACAGATTGATTTCTTTATCTTTTTCCCACTAATCAGAATTTATAGTTTTAGTAATGAAGGGAAAAGAATTTTGCTCAATCATCTATCCATTCCCCCAGATTTCCTGTTTGGGAAGCACTATTTATGTTTAAATAGCACCCTATCTATCTCAATCTTTGATAATTAACTATCTTTTGTTAACTGTTCCAAAAGACAAGTTATCCATCTGAAAATGAAGGATTCAATTATGTTTTGATTCCCAGCTTTGAAATGAGCATTGTAAATACCCACAAATTAGACAGTTGCTTTCTATATTGGGAGATAAGTATAATGGAATCCGCCCACCAGACTTAACTCTTAGGAAATGCACAAAATGGAAGGTAGGGATAGACCATATGACCCAGCACTTTCTGTTGGTAGAATATAAAATGAAAAGGTTACCAGAAACTTAATGGGCAACTCTAAACCTTTTGAATGTGTATTAGAAACATATGTCAACATAGGTAAGAATAGAGGTACAGAGTTTTTTATGCTATGTTTCTACTGTAAGTTATCATGCATTCCTTATAGCCCCAGTAATATTTGGGGTTTGCAAAACTTCCTGTTTGCATCATTCCACAAGCATATTGTTGACCTTTCAGCTAAATGTTTTGGCAAGAGAAATTTCCTACTACATAATCTATGTAAGCCTTGTGCATACAAAAGTGTTGGTATCTGGTCTACTGTCCCCATTGAGGAGTGTCTGTACTGGTATTTCTGTAAAATTATTGTGACTTTATAGAATAGGCATACTGTAATTAAATAGTATTATATTCCTTTGTGTGTATGCATTATAATTTGATTAATTTTTTTCTAGTTTTGGCTTCTCCCAGTGACTTTATTATCAAATACAATATGATTTTCATTAACAGTATTACCAAGCCAAAATTTGAAGGGAATATTTCTATAAGAAAAATAGCCCAATTAAGAAGTCAAAGCCTCAGTATTCTGACTCAACAGAAATACCACTATCCTTCTTTGTGGTTTATCTGTCCTTATTCTTTCTGTGAACAAATTATTTCTACTTCCAGAAGTGTTTCCCAACTTCTGCAGATAAGAATAATCATTTTACATCTATGGAGTTCATGCCCTTCATGACTTTGGAAAAGGCCTTCTGTACCATATCCAATAAATGTTGGGTAGATGGACTGCTAATAATAGCCAGAGCAGCAGTATAGGGCCTAATGTGCCCTAATGTTATATATTCTAATGGTATTGTTCTAATAACCTCTGAATAGGCAGAGCTGAATCTGTTTCTTCTGATGAGCTCTCTGTGAGTTCTCTGGCCACATGGCTCTCTCTTCCCTACATTGTCAGTGTTATACAACCACAGCACTTAAATGTTATCCAGTAGTTTCATGAGCTTTAGATCTAAGCTTATCTAGGACATAGTCTCTGTCCTATTTTTCTTCCCTTGGGTTCGTTATAACTCTCTAGCATAATGTACTATTTATAGCAACAAGCTGATAGAATATATAGATTGATTATTAACTTGAGGTTTGGCAGATTTTTACTGAATCAAAATAAAAAATTTTGTGTTGAAAAAATAAATAAAAATATGTAGGAGGTAAGAAAAAAATCATTTTTTTCTTCATCATTATCCTGGAATCTTCTTTAAAAAATTTTGGGAAATCATTAACTATTTCAATAAGAGAGAAGCATGGTAAGGCACAAACAAAGGAGAACTAAGTATTTTAAATGAAGGAAAGAACCATATGGGTTGACATAGACAGTTCTCTGATTGCACAAAGTGCCTGGAAAATACAGCAGAAGCCTTCTGTTCCTTCAAGACACAGTTTCTAAGTGTCGTGTCTTTCATCTCCTTGACAAACTGTCTCAAGAGAGCATGCGTTAGTCTGCCAGTGCAGAGAGTTATGAGAAGTGTGGCAGACACTGCTCTCACTGTAAATGTATTTTCACAGGGACTAAAAGCAGACATTATTACATACTTCATTACTTGGGATACAATTTATTTTTAATTCATGATTTATTGTCGTATTACCTTAATCATTTTTAAGAAGATTAAAATCAAATCATTGCCATTCTGGTTTCAGAATCCTAGCTCACTGACTGACTGTATTTCATTTCAGTTGTGCCTGAGGGATACAAAGGTTTTTGGAGGGCATCAAAGAAGCACAGTTGCCAGAGTTTTTTTTTTTTTTTTAAGTTGTGGTTCTTTAATAAAAAGTGTTGGTGGAAAGGAGAATAAACCAAATCAGGATAATTCAGATAAATGGGTGTTAGTCATTGGAGAGAGTCAAAATCTGGCTGAGTACACAACAATTCTGACTTGGGAACAAATGGTTCTGTAGGGGGGTTTCTCCTGCTTGCTGTGATGAGTTCCCTTTAATTCAAATTGTTTAGTTGAAAGATGAAACATGTCTTGAAGTCCATATAAAAAGGATTATTACATTCACTTTTCAAATTTATACTCACTCCTTGGTTTATCATATTATGTTTTATATATAGATGATACTAACTTTTTAACCCCTCATATTACTGTTTTCTTATCCTTAACAACTCCCCCACAAATTACAATCAAGTCCAGCTGCCCTCCTTCATCAGACCCCATCTCACATTCTCCAACTTCATGCGTGTGTGTGTGCATGTATAAACATATACAAAAATGTGTGCAATTTACACAGAAGTAAAAAATTAAAAAAAAAAACAACTTCTAGAGGTTAAAGTAGAACAGTAGTTTCATTCAGGCCACCCCATGAGGAAGCCCTGACCCATTTAAAGGGTAGTGTGCAGTTTCTTGCTGGTTAAGCTGAAATTTTGTTTTACCGTTTTTGCATCGAGTAGGGTTTTGCTTTGTTTGCTTAGGAAACCTGGGCACTAGAGATTCCTCAGTCTAAATTGCGTTTAAGTGGTTTAACAAATGCTATAAAAATACTAAAACGTTGTGCCATCACTTTCTTTCCTGGGCCACATACAGTCTCAGCTCTGCCTCACTGTTCATAGACCTTGTGTGCCTGCATCTGTCTGTTCACTAGTATTCCAGAGCAGTGGGGTCTGTTTACACAACTCCCAGAGGCTCATGGGAACTCTGAACTGCATCTGTTTGCCTATCCTTGATCTTTGGTCTTCCTTCTAACAATCTTACTCCTGAGTGTCTCAGTCAAGTTGGACTAGAAATAAATTCTATTAAGTTACTGTTAGAGAACTGATTGTTTTTTTTCTGATAAGCAGTTTAAATTCAGCTTATCCGTTGAGTATGGGGTCTCCTGTTCGACAGAGGACAGCACAGGTGTTCATTCGAACATCAGCAGGTGTGATGTGTAGAGCAATCACAGGAGGAGGGAGCATGGCTAAGCTGCTTCTCTCAGATGCTCCACAGCTATCAGCTCTGTTTGCCTTTGGTCCAATAGACTCACTGAGCTCCCCTCTCTGTCTCCTCCCTCTCCCTCTTCTCCCTCTCCTCCCTCTCTCTCACCTTCTACCCCACACACATTCATTTGACATGCTGTTTAAGTACCTTCTGCACATGCTCCCTGCTCTGGAATAGATGCTGGTGATGCAGCAGAGAGCAATTTCTGCCTCCAAGCTGCCTTGCCAAGCGAAGGTCCAGGCATCCGCTCTATCCCATTGTCCTTCTCTATTCATATTTCTTAAGCATTGAAATCTGGGGTCACTTTTACACTGACGGTTTCCTTTAATTTACTCTTTATTTTTTATGAAAAAGGATAGTATTCAGACCCAACATATTTCTCTTACTTTCTTTAGTGAACAGAACAAAATCAAAACAATGATTGGACTACAGCCAAATATAAAGAAATAAAATGAATTTCATTTGACACATGGCTATTTACCTGCTTATCAAAGATTCACTTATATTACATAAATCTTCGGTGAAAATAACCTGAAGCTTGAAGGCTTAAATAACTACATCTTACTTAGGCTCTCTGTTTACTTGTGCAAGTTTTATGCATATATATATATAGTTCCAGGTATCTAATGATCACTCATTATTCTGAAATCACTTGCATTTATTTTTTTTTAAATCTGTGCTCATCACTTGGTGCTTGAATTAAGCCCAGGGACCTCATGCTGTGGCTGCCATAGGAAAGGCATTTTCCCTAGTATTCATATTCATTAGTTTCCTAAAGAAAAAAAAATATTGGGTTTCTTTGAGCTTGGTTCAGTTGTCTCTGTAGATTTCCCCATCATGATCTTGACCTCCCTTGCTCATGAAATCCCCCTTCCCTTTCTTCAACTGGACTCTCGGAGCTTGGCCTGGTACTTCGATTGATCTCTACATCTGCTTCCATTAGTTACTGGATGAAGGCTCTATGATGACGTTAGGGCATTTACCAATTTGATAAAGCAGGCAGGGTCTTGGTCCTGCCTCAACTGAATGTACTAGACTTAACTGTCCCCCCCCCCCCCATGGGAGAACTTACTCTGTTGGAGGAAAGGATGGGTGGGTGGGGGATGGAGGGGAGCAGGAAGAGGAATGAGAGGGGGATCTGTGCTTGGTATGTAAATGAATGAAAAAAAAAACTTGGTTATTGCACATATTAATTTAAGATATTGAGCTATGTCTACATATTTGTATGTGCATGCAAATGCTCAGGGCCATGAAGAAAATCTTCAAATAAAATTATGGAGACTGGTATCAGGCACAGACATTAAAGGGCACACACAAATTTCTAGAGATTAAGAATCACTGGAGTTTTTAAGTTTTATATATTTTTATTTTTTTCTTTTAAGCTGTGTTTTATTATTAAGTTGAAACATTTTAGAAAGAAAAAGCTATCTTGTGACAAAATAAACAGGTGTAACAAGTACCAATGTCTTCTTTTTTTAGAAAAAAAAAACTTTGCTTGGCCTTTACAAATATTTTGACCAGTGAGATGACTCAGTGTGTAAGGGTACTTGGCCTTAAGTCTGATGACAGGAGTTTGATGTTTGAGACCCACATGATGGAAGGAGAGAACTGATTTCTGCCAAGTTGTCTACTGATCTTCACAAGTGTGCTGGATCATGTGAGCAACCATCACAACCCCCCATACACACACACAAATAAATGTAATTTAAAGAAAAATAAACATTTGAAAGTTCCCTTTGATGATACATGAGGCATTTTCAATTTTGATTACGATCTTTGCATAAAAAATGCATTTATCCAGGTATTAATGTTATTAAGGCCATTCTTTTTTCTTGGTAGTCATTTGGATGGTACCTCACTCCAAGCATTTATGTCTAACTTGACATACCTGGATAAGAGCATGTAGCAGAATTTAAAAGTTTGTCAGATCTTGTCAAGCTTTGGGGGAGATAATTCTTTCTTCCTATCCCACCATTTTGTGCCCAGCCCACTAGACCAAACAAGCCCTTGATATTGTGGGTCAGGCAAGCAAACCGAACTTTGTAAAGGGCCAGTTTACCACATAGGAACTTCCTGTCTACCTGACATAGTATCCTAAGGACATCTCTGCTGGAAATATATAAAGGGTAACTTTGAAACCAGCCAGCATTTGTGTCCCCTATCTCTGCTTTCTTTACCATTTGTAGCTTGTAAAGCTCAACTTCTGTGCTCAGATCACAAAAATCACTAATTTCTATTTTACACAATAAGATGTTACACACTAAAATTGTAAATAGGGCTTGAGTGTGGCTCTGATAAAGCACTTGGCTAAGATGGGTGGAGCTCTTATACATATACAAACACATACAAAAAATAAAATTGCAAATAAAAGGCAATTAGAGCTTCCAATTTTGTATAATTTAACCTTTTGAAACTTCTCTAAGAATCTTTTAATTTAAAAAATTTATCTTTTTTTTTTTGCTATATGTATGTGTATGACATATGTGTTTGTCAGCACACATACTTGTGGGGGTCAGAGGGCAAATTTTATGAGTGCATCTGTCCTTCCACCTTAAGTTCTAGGGAGCAAAACCAGCTGAGCTCCCTCAACAGGCCTGCTCTGAAAATCTTTGTCTTTTCAGATGCCAAGTTAGATATTTCTGTATTAGGATAATTATATTTAGACTTATGTCTCTCGCTTCATTTTGTGATTCTTGCTAAATAGTCTCTGTCCTGTTCTTGCTTAATGCTGAGATATATAATCGGCACACAGTAAAATTTTCCTGTCTTTCTGTGCAGATTCATGGATTTTACAAATATATTAATTACTATTATACTAAGATAATAAAATATAGTGTCCCCAGCATCCAGCACAGATGTTTGCATCCTCATGGTCCTCTTCTCCACAAACTCCCAGCCCTTTCATCATCTGCTTTTTTTT
>CABHPP010124694.1:0-47520 GCA_902168425.1 Peromyscus attwateri
TCCTTCCTTCCTTCCTTCTTTCCTTTCTTCCTTCCTTCCTTCCTTCCTTCCTTCCTTCCTTCCTTCCTTCCTTCCTTCCTTCCTTCTTTTCCCTCCTCAAACATTCTTGTGAATTATCACCATTGCTTTTTTGGCCAACTCTCCTCTTTACCCTGGTCTGGAGTTTCTGAAGCATTGGCATCTTACACAAGCATGGTTTTCCACACTGTATCCCCACATCTCGCTGTACCACAGCATATTTCCTCTTTGTCTGTAGCCTGCTAGTCTCGTGAAGGAAGAGATGGCTGTCCCCTTGCCCACAGCTTTCGGTTTACCTTCTATCCTTGGCATAGCATGCACTCAGTAAGTCTGTGACTGACCAAGGGTCGGGGACCGCACTTACTTTTTTAAAGGCATCATCTTCACAAAGACAGTAATAGTAAATGTACCTATCTTTAAAATACCATGGATTCATTGCTGGTTCTTCTTTTGACACTGTGATTAGGCTGTAAGTGTGACTCAGATCCAGAAGACCTACTAGTGTGGTTTTGATGTTTTAAAATGCAAAGAATACAGATGAGTTTACAAAGACTTAAAACCTTTTAACAGTACGATGGAGTTTTCACAGTGCTAGGTTAAGAGGACCAGACTTTTGGATCTACCCTATGATGGTGGGAATCTCAACTTGGGGATGTCTGGTGAAGAAGGAAGTTTTGATAGTAAACCCCCAAATCATGGTCTTAGAGAATTTCCTCCTTCCCTGTAAAGAGCAGTTCTTGTATTTCAGACTTGGAGGCCCCTGGGAGATCTCTGCTTTATTTGGCAGTGAGGCCTTGAGGTTTCATCTCTCTATTTTAAATTATTTAGCGGATAGTCAGAAGTTCTTCCTGGGAGGCTTATAGTGGTGTCTGCAGAGGCATGATGTGGTACACATAGGAGGAGAAGGGCCTGCCCCACAGAAGTGTGATCCAGAGGTCCCTGCTGCTCCCAAGAATGCTTGCTCGTGTCTCAAGGGAAATGTAGCTCCTGTCCCAGGAGATTTGCATGGCCAGGGGCTTGGCTTCGGCTACTGATCTTCTGGGGCTGGACATGGGCTGGACTTTCCTGTTGTGTGCTGTGGCTGCTCAGGCTTCCACTCCAGCGCAGGACACCATTGCTTTGCTGTGATTCTTTCCCTCACCCTCAAGATAGCATCCTGGGGGATCAGCGTTGCATAGTTACATTTCACTGAATAAATGGGTGACGGCGAGGGAGGTCACATGACATTCCATAGTCAGATACTCTCAGAAATGGGGCCTCGGACTCTTGAGTGTTCTCCTCAGACGTTTCTTCTATGGTGGATCCCGAAAGCTTGCATTGACTTTTGCCCCCTCTGCCCCACCTCCCTGAGCTGCCTTTAGCCATCCCATAATTAAAAATAATATTGTCCCATTATTTATAGAGAACAATCACGTTTCTCCATTCCCTGCTCATAAACTCTGCTTGGCTTGCATTGCATGCCTGTTAGTCACCAATGGATTCTGCTAAATAATTGGCCACCTGCTCCATCCAGCCCTCCCCATGTCCCCTCCCTTCTCTATCATGGGGTTTGGATCACTACACCATCATCATACTGACTCCTCCAAAACCAAAAATAGAGATAGCCACATTCCATTTAAATAATATTTCCATCCATTTCCCTTATAGTCTCTTGTTGAAGGTTTGTAATCCCAGCTACTAAGGAGACTGAGGCAGGAGGACCACAAGTTCTAGGTGAGGAGCCTGGAAGACTTAGCAAGACAGGGTCTCAAAAGAAAAACTGTAAAAATGGCTGAGGATGTTGCTCAGTGGTGGAACTCCTGCCCAGCACTCAACGGGCCCCAGCTTTGCTCACTAGTACAGTGGAGAAGTTGAAGGCAGGGAAATGTGGAAGTAGAAGATTGCATTGATTGAGTTTTTTAGTTCAGCACTTGAAGAGCAGAGGCCAAAGCTTGTTCACCATTATGTTTCTATCACTTCCTCAGAGCAAGCACTTAACAAATATTTATTATGCAAATGAGCTTGCAGTTTCCAGGAGAGCTCACCCAAGCTGAATGTGTCCATCTTTTCTTTAAATAGCCCAGCCCCATCTAATGCTCTCACTAATCGGTGTATACTGCACTCTGCTTGTCATTTCAGGACACTATTAATGTGGAAACAGGTACAGCTCGCCCGGCTGCCATTCTGCTCGCAGCTCTCATTGGCATCTCAGGCAGAATGGTGAGGATCTGGCAAAGCCCTTCAGCTCTGTCAAAGGCATCTCAGGCAGAATAGCGAGGATCTGGCAGAGCCCTTCAGCTTTGTAGCCTGGGATGCTGTGCTCTTCACTCGACTTGGCTGACAATGTCACCAAGATGGGATGAACTTTTGACTCTGGGCACGGCACAAAGCCTCAAGCTGTTCCCCATAGGCGTCAGGAGCTTGGATGGAACTGAGGACTTCAGCAGCTGGTGTTACTGCTCTCAGGCAGCCTTACCTGTATCTGAGTCTTTGAAAAAGTCTGTGCATAGAAGTGCACAGAACGTTAAGATCATGGCTGTTTTGAATAGGCCATCCAGGATGCCTGGGAGTCCTGGGATGGAAACCATTGTCTGACAATTGCTCCCCACTCCTTCCTTTAAATAAACCGCGGCAGTTGTCTCCTGTGTGTTAAGACACTGTGTTCTTGAAATGAGAGCTTCGTCTCTGTACACGTCCTGGTTTTGTTCTTAGGTAGAATAATAATTTCACCAAACCACTTAATGAAATTACCAGCCTGGACCGAAAGGCTCTGTTTCTGAATAGAGCATTTCTTTTCTTCTCAAGTATCTTTTTTTTTAGTGAGAAAACTGATGGAGCCTTGGCTGTTGACCTGAAAGATGAAATGTTTGGCTCTGCATGCTGTGTATTCTCTCAGGAGAAGGTTATGCTATTTTCCTGGTCCTTCTGTGAAATCCGATGGCCCCTTGCTTGTGTAGAAATGCTTTGGATTTTAGATTAACAATGTCACAGTTTTCTTTACTTTCATCTCCCACTGCCTGCATTTTGTTTGGGAGCTAGAACATGAGAGGTGTTGGTGCTATTTGAGCAGATTTCTTTGTTGTGTTCTCTTCTCATTTTGAAAACTGTAGGACTTGCTACTCGATAAAGAATAACAGTGGAGTTTCGTTTTAGGGTAGATATAGTAGCACCAGCCGCGAGCCCTGCAGTGTGCTCCGGAGGAGCTTTTAGGAGTCTCCATAATTTCTTCCTGACCCCAGCTGCTGATCAGTTTACGTCCTGAGGCTTTCGGATGAATAGCCCTTATAATTCCCACCTTAGTGTGGCACATTCTGGCTGGCCATGATCTGAAAAGGAAGCCTGCAAGGTGACAGTGTTTTGAAATGTTTCTCCCAGGGAACAGAGAAGAGCAGCCCTCAGCTCAGCTCAGCAGTCTCTTGTTTACTGGAGAGAGCAGGCGCCCTGCCTATGGCATCTGGATGCCACCAACATCTCTCACCTATTTCAGTGTTTACTGTCTGTGTATGATTTTGTTCTCTCTCCTTTTCTTAAGATTTATTTTATTCAATCATTTAACGATCCTATCATTTTTGTATTTTTTATTCATGTATTCTTTTATTCAACACACATATATTAAGCATCTTTTATGTGCAGGATATTGTGTATGATAATTGCCCCTGCAGTCCTAAAAAAAGTTTTGATTTGTTTTTGACATCCGTGGTTTACAAGCTGATAGGGTAGATAATAACTGAATACAGCAGTGTACAATACAGGATGATTAAAAATACTTTCCTGTCTCAAACTTTAAAAAACCAATTTCCAAATTATTTCTCCCTAGATTATCTGATTAAATGCATGCTCATACCACTTGTATGGCTGGGATTAGAATTTACATCATTTTATTTCTTCTTCCTACGACTGCAGTTACAGTGTCATCCATGTGCAAATTGTATTTAGTTAGCCCTAACACTACAGGATATATTGGCTTTTCTGAAGGCTTTGTTGGAGCATACACAAGGACAGTCTCTTCCATCCTCCAGCTCCCTCTCTCCCATCAGCATTGTTCGCTGTGGGGCCATTCTCTGTGGCGGTGTGTTTCACCGCCAACTCGACCAAGACCAGTTGGCAAGTGGGGCGTATTGTAATTAGAACATTCTCTGGGAAAGGTTGAGGCCAGACTCGATTTCTCGTCAGGTATGGGCAACAAGAGATAAACAAAGTATCTTAAAAGGTATGGCTAACTATCATATAAAGTATGTTCAAGGGGAAATAATCCCTTTCTCTAAGAGTAATGGTTAATTTTCTTTAATGAAGGGACACAGCAATCTGGAGCAGATTGCCTTGGCCATTAAATCCACCAAAGGGAAAAATAAAATTATATCTCCCAAATAAACTTTATTCTCAATTATGATCTCTGTGGTCTCCTCCTGCTCTAAAATTTGATGATGCTAATTATGTTTTTTCTTTCTTTTTTTTGTGAATGTGTTTTAGTCTCTATGAAATTCGGGTTGAAGTGGAGATACCAAAGTTATGAGTTACCTTGATAGAGAGAGAGAGGGGAGCCAGAGGCTATCTGCCTTCCTGTCTACTGGAATCGGTTCACTTGGATTGCCACACAGATGACTCTATGATGACAGCTACAGAATGACAGCTCATCATCAACAAATTATCCCACAATGTTGTCACACATGTTAGCTTACCTAAGATGATCACAGTTACAAGAGTTTTTTCTTTTAAAGCGTGTTTACATGTGATATTGTCTTCATTTTCATAAGAACTCTGTGATAGTGGTGATATGGTTATTAACATGACTAACACCAGAGGCTCTAGAAATACATTGCTTTTCCCCCTCATCATAATATCTGAGTGTTCAGGTGCCATAGTTCTCTACAAGAGGTTCTCCCTTCTCTGTGGGATGCATGTTAGAAAGTTGAGGAGAGATTTAGCTTCACTCTCAAGCAAGAAACATGCTCTAGCCAATTTTTTTTCCAGTTGTAGATTATTTCTATCAGGTCTCTTTGAATAGCTGGGAGTTTGGAAGTATTCATTGATCAAGGTATCTGTCAGATTTTCTTCACAGCCCAAGTAGAGATGTTGAAGGTGGGAGCACCAGGACCATGCCCCTTCTCAACTGACAATGAAGGGTGACATAGATCCCAGGTGATGGTACCAGGGAAGGAGGCCCTTTGGAGAGTTCCATGGTTCCTTTCTCCTACAGAAACTGAATGTGCTTACTAGTCTGATTTTAAACATATTTACTTTCAATTTATATTGCAGGGAAGGCTCATGATTACATGTGTATCCATGGGTAGTACAACCTACAATCTTAACACACACAAACTATGTCTCCTGCTTGTTATTGTTATTGTCAATGTGGCACAAACTAGCCTCATTTGGGAAAGGGGTACTTCAACTGAGAAAATGCTTCCCTAAGACCAGTCCATAGGCAAGCCTGCGGGGAATTTTCTTGATTCATTAATTCTCATTAATGAATGGTGTGGGAGTGCCCAGCTCAATGTGGCTGGTGCCACCCTGGGTAGGTGGTCCTGGGATGTACAAAAAGGCAAACCGAGAAATCCTTGATGAGCAAGCCACAAACAATGTTCCTCTGCTGTGGTTCTTGCTTCCAGGTTCCTGCCTTGTGTTCCTTCCCTGACTTCCCTCAGGGATGGAGTATGCCACGAGCGTGGCAAGCTGAAGTAAACCCTTTCCTCCCAAGTGGCTTCTGTTCATGGTGTTTCATCACAGCATTGGAATCCCAATTAAGATACTATGTTGTCTTACTTTCAAGACAATAAATACTGGAAAAACTTGAGAAATGTTAACCAAAAGTTTACCTTGTAATAGTAATCTTTCCTTTAAAATACATTTTACATTTATTAATTTATTTGTATGTGTGCTCATGCATATATGCATGCCATAACATGCATGTGAAAAACAGAGGATAACTTGTAGGAACTGGTTCTTTCCCTCTACCATGTGACTCCCAGAGATCAACTCAGGCCCACAGGCTTGGCAGCAAGTGCCTTTACCCTGAGCCATCTCTCCCAGGCCAACAATGATAATCTCTTTTCAAATTTAAGAGTACCTCTTGAAGAATAGAGAATTTGAGCCATTGTGAGGAAGAGTAGAATGTAAAAGGAAGAAATTTATAGTTGGGACATTAGTTCATCCTAAACTAAGAGGGGCGTGGGAAAAGGTGAAAAATTAAGATAAATATGAGAAAGAGAGACTAGGCCTCTGCCATGTCATCAGTGGCCTTTGGTGCAAATTTATCCTGGTTTACATAGAAACAGGACGGACTGTTGGAGCAAGGCATGCTGAATGTTTTACAGAGCTAATTTTAAGCAGTATATATAGTAATTACCAAACAGGAGGATCTTGCAATGCTCTAGAAAAGTCTTAAGGGAAGAAATTAGTCAGGCAGACTTTATCTGGAAGCAACATTATGGAGGTACAGTAACTGATTGTATGTAAATTCAGCATGGACTGAACAGAGTCAGAAATGAGTTGAAGTAGGCTGGCTGTGAGCACAATGTACTTTTCTGTTTAATATGCCTGTTATATTTGCAAAACACTGTTCAATTCATAATTTACTTCCTTAATTAGAAAAATATGGTAGTAATGATTAGAACAGAGATAAACTGGTCAGGTGGTTTAGGGCTGGGACCTTAAAAGCAACAGTCTATTCTTGCCCTTATCCAGAAGTCAGAAATAGCCTTGGTTCTACCCCAGCTTTGGCAATAAATGCCAGAAGTGTTTGGAGGGCTTTGGTTTTCCAGTCTGCTTTTATCTGTTATAATCCTCGTAGTGACAATATTCATCTTTGGAGCTTGTGGACTATCTTCATTGTACCTCCTCCTGTTTATAGAGGACCCATGTTCAGATGGTCCCACTGCAGCCTGACTCCAGTGAACTGGGCCCCTTGACCATCTTCCAAGTTCTGAAAGTCAGCAAAGGGTGGAAACTATAAACCCTTCAAATCCTCAATCTCAGCCCAACTCTGCAATGATTTCAAGCTTTCAAAACTCTTTCTCTCTCTCTCTCTCTCTCTCTCTCTCTCTCTCTCTCTCTCTCTCTGTGTGTGTGTGTGTGTGTGTGTGTGTGTGTGTGTGTGTGTGTGTGTAAATTTTAGAGGGAGGCTATCAAGGATGGATGGACCCATTTTTCCCTGGTAACACTAGAAAGAGAACTTTCACAGTTTCCCCTTCTTAGGATTTAAAACATCACATTAAAAAACAGAGTTCCACCTTTGTTTTGCTGAGGCTCTTTGAAAGAAAGCAACTTCTTCTTAGTCAAAAGAATGGTATATGAGTTATACCTCTGACCCTAGTGGGTGGAGACATGGCATCCTGATCTTGTAGCATGAATCTTAAAGAGTCTTATTAATAAAATCAAACCCAGCCAGGTATTGGGGTGAACGCTGGAAGATCAGAGAAGCAGAACAAGCCACAGCTTCCTCACCTGGCCAGTTCCTCAGCCTATCCTGTTTCCTTAGACTGGAAGCCTCTCAGTCCTCATCCAGAATGAATCTCAGCTGAACTGCTTCTCTAAAGCCTGAAGCTTAATCACCTAAAAGCTTCTAGTTTCTGGTCTTCATGCCTTATATACCTTTCTGCTTTCTGCCATCACTCCCTGGGATTAAAGGCTCACTTCTTAGGATTAAAGGTGTGTGTCACCAAGCCTGGCTGTTTCCAATGTGGCCTTGAACTCACAGAGATCCAGGCGGATCTCTGCCTCTGGAATGCTAGGATTAAAGGCGTGAGTGCCACCATTTTCTGTCCTCTGTATATAGTGGCTGTTCTGTTCTCTGACCACAGATAAGTTTATTAGGGTGCACAATATTTTGGGGAACACAATACCACCACATGATCTCCTCCAAAAATTAGCATATTACGTATTATTGTCCCATCCTTTAAGAGTTAACCCACCTGGAAGCAGACTTGGAGGAAGAAATTGAGCTAGAACTGACCTGGAGGCCTCTTCCCTGTGGGTGAGCTGTTATACAAGCCTGAAGATGTTATACAAGCCGACAAGGGAAAAAAGCACTCGGCAGTCCTACCCCTGTGTAAAGCTAAGAACCACAGCAATGAGTAGCATGAGTAGATAACCCCAAGGGAGCAGTAGTGGCACTTAGATCCTGAGAACAGCCGGCAGCTGTCCAGTTGGACTTAAGGCTCCCTTAGGAGGTGAGAATTCATGCCTGGGACTACAAGCCTATACCAGCCTAGCCAACTGCCTGTGCTGGTGAGGTCATAGATCTAATGGAGAATCTACTATTACTCCTTTCCCAAATCAGTGTTGTTGTTCACATCTTAAATAATAATAAAAAAATCTTAATAAAAAACCCAGAGCCAGATATTGGGGTGAAAGATGAAAGACCAGAGAAGCAGAACAAGCCACAGCCAACCTCACCTCGCCTACTCCTCAGCTGATCCTGTTTCCTCAGACTGAAAGCCTCTGAGTCCTCACTGAATGGGTCTCAGCTGTGCTGCCTTAGTTCCTGTTTCCTCACACCTTATATACCTTTCGCTGCCCTGCCGTCAATTCCTGGGATTAAAGGCATGTGTGCTTCCCAGTACTGGGATTAAAGGTGTGTGCCTGGCCTCTGTGTCTAGTCTAGTGGCTGGCTCTGTCCTCTGATCCTCAGGTAAGCTTTATTAGGGTACACAATATATCACCACACAGTGTAATTTCTAATCACACTCTAAGAACTTATCCTTATTCTCACAAATAAGTAGCTCTCACCTCTCATCAAAGAAGTTGGTTTATCTTTTGAGACGTTAGAGACCATTATGGAAATCTACAGCTGGTCAAAATGCAGAGGAACAACTGACTGGGGGAGGGTGCCTAGCCCCACCTGATACATCTACAGCACAGTTCCCACACTGAAGGCTCAGGGAACATCATATAAGAGGGAAGAAACATTGTAAGAACCAGAGGGCCAGATGTCTGCTGTGAGATGGTGTCTTCTGTACGTTACAGAAAAGCTGCAACCACAAAATCTCAAAAATAAAGTTGCCTAAACAAGACCTCCACAATGACAGCACCAGTTGACTTTCCACTGTTGATGGGAGTAATATCAAAAAGGAATACGGCCAATTAGTGGCTGCTGAGAGAGGGACAATTAGACTTCTTCAGGGACAAAACCCCAAAGGGTTATCCAGCCCAAGCAGTCAGCCCCAAACAAATACACATAAGAGCAACACTAAATGAACCCATCAGGCCGTATTTATACATAATGTGTGTGAATATATTTTAACAATAGTTAAAGAAGAGATTGGGAGAAATGGGAGGCACTGGATGGGGAGAAGTGTGGGTGAGACAAATATAGTACTCATGTATGAAATTCTCAACACAAATTAAAAAAAAAAAAAACAGAGTTAATCTACCTGGGCCTGTCAATTACTTTTTCAGAAGACGATTCCTCAGTAAGACGATTCATTTGAAGCCATGCTAAAGAGATGGGAGGAATAATTATACTCCTGGTGAGCTATTGCATTTACACTTCCCAGAATCACGAGTGTGACCCTCCTCTGATGCAGTTCTTATAGACCATCCACCACACAGCCTTGCTAAACCTGCCTCCTGTTCTTTGTTCTGACTGGAAAAAAAAAAAGTCTAACTTTTTTTGTTCTTTCTTTGTATCTCTTTCTCTTAACTTGCAGGCTAGAAGTCTGATGATGCTTTACATGACACTCTGGACTCTGTCACTCTTTCTCTGAAGCCCCCGGGTCTTCTGTGTTGTAGCCTCTTGCTAACCTGCATTGCTGAACATGTGGACCTCCTTAACTCAAAATGCATGATTTTCTTTCTTCCTTTTCCTCATCTCCCCCCTCCTGCAGATACTGGGATTCACAGCCTGCCTGTGTTGTTGCTTTTCTCTCAGACTCCAGTGAAACTGTCCTCACACTTCAAAGTCCACTTCTAAATTCACTTATTAACAGCGCTAAGAACCCGAAAGAGAGCCTAGATTTCTTTGGTGACAGAGACGGCAAACGGAACCAGTGTGAGAGATGCGAAAGAGTTAATATACATAGTTTTCACCAAATTATGGGAGAAAAGGGGTGATGTCAAAGTTTTGTTCTAGATAAATACTGAAATAATGACATTGTTCATGGGAACAGGGTCGTAGGAGGAGGAGTTCTGGGCAAGTGGAATTTGAATTGGTGGCTGTGAGTCAACGCATATCGCCTGCCAGTTCAGTGTCCATCATTAACGCTCTCCAACAGGCCAATGAACATGTGGGCCTGAAATTTATAGCGGACTGTGTTTCCATGGCAGAAATAGTTGAAATTATAGGAATAGCAAAGTTCCATTGCTGAAGAGTATGAATGACAGCTCTGGTGGAGATGCAGTTCTCAAATATGAAAGCAGGAAAGGAGATGTGGTGACTTTGGAGAAGGCACATGATACATACAGCTGATAACTATACTAGGCGTTGTTATCTGCACAAATAAAAATACACCACTGAAATACACAGCATCTCTGGAATCCTGTGTGCATGTGTGTGCATGCCTATGTGTGTATATTTACCAGAGATAGAGAGATAGAGAGAGAGAGAGAGATAGATAGATAGATAGATAGATAGATAGATAGATAGATAGATAGATATAGAGAGAATGTGTGTGTGTGTGTGTGTGTGTGTGTGTGTGTGTGTGTGTCCGCATGCACGAGTGTGTTTTGGGAGAAGACTATGGCCTTATATTGTCTTAGGTCCCACTTCTTAAGCCAAGGTCAAAGGTGACGTAATTTGTGCACGTTCTCAGTGTCAGTGTTCACACTCGGCTGGGGAAACTTTGCTCTTGTCAAGAGGAAGAGCAAACAGCACAGGGCAAGCTCTCAGTTAGAAGGCGAGAAGAAACTCCGCTGGCTTGTGACAGTCACGCTTCCAGTTTGTTTAGCCAGTGACCTCCAAGTTGATTCAGAAGTATTTATCACAAAATGAGAAATGACTCATTTCTGGTTCAGCCGGAGCTCTGGGTCTGTTCCTCCATAAAGGATTGCTGGGTGAACTTGATTATGTTCAGAAAGTCTCACAGTTCCAGAAAGTGCTTCCTCAATCATGGTCCTCAACTGGACAGAGCCAAGAGCCCCCGAGGGGACACGCTGAGGGCTTATCTGTTTTGTCAACGTCTTGAGGGATTTTACTGCTCCTGGGACTCTGTGGCTTTGTTGTGTCTTTTTTCTCTCCGCTGTCCTTTCCCTCATAGTACGATGAATGTGGAGATTAATGGATGCAAACCAGGTGAGTGAGCACGGCTCCCATCGGAGATTCCGAAAGACCCCTCATGATTGCTGCTCTCTTGCAGGCTTCCGATGGCCTTGCCCTGCTGTGTCTCTCTACAGCTTCATTTCCTTCACAAACTTTCCCTGTGTCTCCCCCCACCCCACTTCTGACAGACTATTTAGTACTCTGCTTTCCCAAGTGGAGAGAGTTGCTCAGCAGAGTGTCATGCTGTAATGGAAACTGGGTCCCATGGGTGTCCGCTGCCTGTCCCTGAAAGCTTTTTCATCTTGTCCCTTGTTACCCCAGAGAATAATTACTTCAAAGGCCAGTCCCACTGCCTGGTCTCTCAGTATATCTCATTACCTCCGTTTTTCTTTGCCAGGCCCACCGGCGATGCCAGAAATCAAATCATGGTTGCTGGCAGTATTGCCTGCCTAGCATGTTCAGCCTCTCCACTGCCCTAAACTCTAATGTTCCCTGATTGCAAACCCTGTCATCATCTTCTTTGAATTAGCTGCGCCTCCTGAAATGGCATAATGGCTTTGCAGTGCTGGAGTGCTGATGTGGAGTCCTGTTTTAACTGTCTGTCAAAGCCCAGGCTAATGAATTCTATTAGCATATTAGCTTGCCAGCTTTGGGAGCCCAGAAGGAGCTGGGCAGCCAAACACAGTTGGCAGGGTCCAGCTGCGGTGCTTCTGAGTGCTCCTTGGCAATCGTGGCACCAGGGACTCCAACGATGTAAATGTGCAGGCAGACATAGTGCTTACAGAATTAGAAAGGTTATTTGTTATAATGTACCCCAGCAGTGGAAGATGGGATGAAAGGTGACACTTTGTGACTGTGGGGCCTACCTGAGGCATTTTAAAGAATAGGATAGTCTCGGGATTGCCCCAAGGCACTCATAAGTTAATCTTACATTCTGTTGAGAATTATAATATATGGAGTCAAGCTATACTTTACACATGGCATTTTTAAAGCTTGAGATAGTTACCTGACATTAACATAATATAAGCCATGATGGACAATTATTGGCTTATCATTGCTTTGATAACTGGGCATCAATCTTAGGGCTGCTTGTCAAAAGTGCTTGGCAGTTTGATGACCATGGTATCACCTTCCCAATCCTTTCACTGAAATTTATCTCCTGTGAACAGCAAAATCAGAATCATTAATACCAGAAAAAGTACCACCTGTCTTGTAAATAAAGCTTTTAAGTGGGTAGTTATTCATCGCTGATCTTACGTGAGTGTTTGGGACAAACTTACTGTAAGTGCAGATACCCTGGTTGCTAGGCAACCGCTGGTAATTGTTATGCCCAATATCCACTCTTTAAAGGGTATGCTTAATGGATATAAGCTTCAATTTGGTTTGAGACTAATTTGAAAATGTACAGTTTGAAATGGTTTGTGTTAGTAAACTTTTAAACTCTGCAGTGTGTGGCGGGGAGAGATGGTCCAGTGGTTACACTGTTCTTGCAGGGCATCTGAGCTGGGTTTGAAGCTTCCATGCCTGGCCATTCCAGAGGACTCGGACATTTCTGGCCTGTGAGTCTTCAGTTTTGCTCATATGTACATATTGTGTGCCCAACATTTAAAAATAATAAAAATTTTTAAAAATAAACTTTCAAGCAGTTATTAACGCTAAATGTGGGACCGGCCTTAAATGTTTCTCAAAAACTGTATTAACTTTTGGTTGAATCTAGATTATTCTGCTCATGAAAATAACTTTTGAATAAGTTAACAAATTAATTGGGCTTACCCTCAAAGACTTGGTGAAAGCCTACATGTCTCTGCTGAAGGATAGTGCAAACACAACAAATATAGTTTTGAGGCTAGGAGTTGAAATCAATCTCGGGCTGTTTTCCCTGGAATTTGATATTTCTTGTATTAAATAAGATCACACAGAGGTCTGGGAAAATGGCTCACTTGGGAAAGTGCTTGCCCAGAAAATAAGAGGACCTGAGTTCAGGTCCACAGCATCTGTGTAAAAAGCTCATGTGACAGCATAAGCCTGTAACCCCCCAAATAAAGGAGAGAGAGAAATAGGGAAAGACACCTGAAATCAATCTCTGTGTTACACACACACACACACACACACACACACACACACACACACACACGGAGAAAGAGACAGAGACAGAAAGAGAAAATACATCAGCAAGTTGGACTCACTGCGTTTGATGCAGCAGAGAAATTCTAGTAATTATTTTGCAAAGAATCCACAATAGTGGAACATCATATTTTTTTTTTCACTAAAACAGCATTGCACTTAATGTGATTTATGATATTATTATTTTAAGTTTTTTCCTTTTGTTTATTTTCTCGTTTTTTTTTTTGTTTTTTGTTTTTCAATGCAAAATTTCACTGTGTAATCCTAGCTATCTTGGAACTCAAGCTGTACAACAGGTTGGCCTCGAACTCATAGAGATCTGCCTGCCTCTGCCGCCTGAGTGCTAGAATTAAAGACGTGTACCACCACTGCCTGATTTTGTTTATTTTCTTGTTCATGTATTTTTTTTTCTTAAAAGTAAATACAGTTGTGCTGTTGTTTGTAGAAAATGCATTTGATATGTTGTTTATTTGAACCAGTGCGATGAAAATAAACCGATCACTGGCCATTGTGAACACTGCTGTTACTCATTTCATAGCGAATCTTGCGGTGTCTCTGAACCACCAGTCCCCTGCCTCAGAGTCGTTGCTTCAGTCAAGCTCCTGAAGGAAGCTGGGACCCTCCCTAGCCACACTGCATGATGGGTCTTGACTAGCGTATAGCTGCACTATTTATGTTAATTCCAGCCCTACTGACTTAGCTCTAGTCATGTGATACAGTTATGACTAAAGAGATTAGAGGGAATCAGGACAAAAGTGTGAGCTCTGATCTCCAGTGTAGCCTTGGAGTGTGACTTGGTTGTGTGATGCTTGTGAAAACCCGCAGTAGCAGCCCAGTCATTTTTGAAGGACTGAATTATTAAACTCTGAAACTCCAGGCCTCTTAGGTGAGAAAATGCATTTTCTCTATTGCTTAGGCAATAAACTGCAGTTTTGAAATTTGTATCACCTTGTCATTATTTTATTTGTGTTAGACTTCTGCAAAGAATGATGTATATGAATTCTTATATGTTTCAGCCTCTTAGATCATTAACATTGCAGACAATGTACAATATTTTCCTTTGCTTCAGCTGGCTGAGTGTACAGCTTATGCTTCCATTTGCCATCAGAGACACACTCAGATGAGCTGATTGATTGATTGTTCTGCTCATCAATCATTTGCAGGCAAGTCTTTCTGCCAGCTACGTAGGACTGGTTATAAAGACAACACCATCCCTATAATCACAGAGTATTCGACTAGACCAAGCTGCATATTTTGGTACGTACTAAAAACTGCCTTTGACAAGAGTGGAAGAGGATGACAGAGAGCAAGCAGTAAGGGAACAAAGAAAGAACCTAGTTGATGTCTGCAGCACAAGGTGTTTTAGTAATTGCATTTCCAAAGAACTGCAGTAGCTTCTTCAGGGTCAGTTTTTCTTTAAGTGTGTGCAAGCAAGGTGAGTAGATGCAATAGTGCAGAGATGGAAGTCACTTGTGCAACATGTGTGTTCACGGCCAAGAATGACAGTTTTCCATGGATACTGGATTATAATTAGACTGCAAATTTAATGGAACCCCAACACACAGAACTCTATAAAGAGCCCACATGCTGCAGGTCGATGGATAGAATGTGCACTTAGGGTGTGGGGATCTCAGCATTGCCCCTGTTCCATTACAGCCATGCCAAAGGGTTTACAGTTTCCAACATAGTAGGTCATTCTCCACTCTACCTTTGTATATGCTACAGCCATTAGTATAATTATTGCTTCAATTTGGTTTATTCTTCAAAAGCATTTAAGCCATGGATATCTATTTATAATCTCCTATGAGTCTTCTTTGGCTTCTTCACCCCCAAATCATAATAATATTCTTTTTTTTAAAGATTTATTTATTTTATGTGCATTGGTGTTTTGCCTGCATGTATGTCTGTGTGAGGTGAGGGTGAAGGGTCCCCGAGAACTGGGGTTACAGACAGTTGTGAGTTGTCATGTGGGTGCGGGGAATTGAACCCGGGTCCTCTGGAAGAGCAGCCAGTGCTCTTAACCTCTGAGCCACCTGTCTAGTCCCCCCTTAATAACCTTCTGATACATGTGTCTTCTGCAAAAGCACACTTTCATGTTACATGCAATGACTGTTTTCTCCTTTCCACCAGATGAGGGAGCATTGTTTGTGATTTATTCATCTTTGTTTCCAGTGCCGAACACAGTGGCGGGCATATCATCGGCAGCTGTCACCCAGTGCCGTCACGGTATTATGCAACAGTGTTATTAACACTGAAGGACTAAGCTTTATTGTTGCATAGGTACCCACGCTCCCTTTTGGCACAATATTTATCGTTTATTCATATCTACAGATGGCATCGAACCTACCCCAGTGTATTTTATTGAGTTTGTAATTATTTATGTATTTACTTTGTGTTTTTACTGAGCATTATCTGGAAGTTCTAAGCACTGATAAAGATAACTTTGGAAGGGACCAAAAAAAAAAAAAAAAAAGGAAATGAAGATGAGACACAACAAAGTAGTTGTTACTCTGAGGGATGTGAGGGCGAAACAGTGACGTTTAGAGGCAAATTTGAGAGTTTTTGGTTACCTCTGGGGTTTTGAGTTTAATCCCCATCTGGCCTTCCTAACTGTTATAATATGCAAATGAGATTTAGGTCTACACTTGTAATTATGATTGGATCGGTCCCAAGGAATTCTGCTTTATTTTGTGATTAGGTCACTTTCCTTCTCACGAATTGCCTCCCCTACCTTTATTCTTGTGATGACCCCAGAGTCTGCAGAGGCCATTGTTAGCAATCACTTTGGATATCTGCTAAACGGAGCTGTTAGGGCTGAATGAGCTGAGAAATGAATAAGGGAATATTGATGCCCCACTATTTAATTGCCTCCTAAATCCATGGTAAATTTTTCAGTGATTTTAAACTCTGAAAGAATAGCAGACTCATTGATTTCTGTAATTCATTTATTTAGGGATTTCTATTATCAACTGAATTTGATTGATGGCTTCATGACAAATAGCTCTGTGCTCAGCACATACTAGCTCCCTGCAAGCTCACTCAGCCATAAACAATGTGTGATATAATTCCTGGGTCCTTCTGCTGAGTCTGTATCTGCTATTTAGGGGCCAACTAATTGCAATTCCTCAAAATGAATGAGGTAAAAATGAAATTCCTACTTAGTTCCTTGGGATACACATTTGTATGTACAAATAAATACACATCCCTAGCCACTATATTTGTATGTGGGCCCCAGGAACTCTCAAAGTTCTCTTTCGAAATTCTGTGGCATTTTACTCTAAAATGTCAGTCCCTTTTGTGACTCAGAGTACATCAGTCACTCGGATACTGAAATGATGGTACTCTGTGCGTGGTAAGAACCCGTCTCCACGTCTGCTTCTCTCAGACATAAGAGGTGGCAGGTAGTAATGGCATAGCCTCATCGAAGATGAAGCTGGAACCTCATGAATCTCTGTAGTCTGCTCTTCTTATAAAGGATTTTAATTCAAAAATTCTGTGGAAATGGAAATTAATTCCATTTTCTAATTTAGAGAAAATCGGAAGTCATTATATAAAATACAAAACTTGAAAAGGTTTTTTTTTTTTCTCCAATGAGATATTGTCTTCTTTAAATTTTACCACCAGATTATATTAATGGGAATTTGTGATGAACATTCAAAGTATTTTTGATGCTTTTCCCGGTTTTTAATAAATTGATCTGTATTAAAGAAAGTAGAATAAAATCAGCAATAAAATCATTCAGCAGAATTCACCTCTATTAACACTGTAGCTAATTAGGCATTTTAATGGATAATTTCCTCTTAAAACACCACACGTGGAAACAGTTTTAGACAAGGGTTAATATTGGTCATAACCCCAAGGCTTTTGTGTTTTTGCTGTTTACCTAAGATCTAGCCTGCAGCGTAGAGACTGAGCCTGAAGCAGAAGTCGGTCCACTGTGGCAAGTTGGCCATGTTGTGAGTGGCTGCAGTGCCTAATAGCCTTCCCTCATGTACTGTGGGGCTGGAAGTAAAGCCAGCCTTCATATCTGCTCCGGGAAAACGCGGATATTCACCTTAATTTCACTTTTAAGTTCATGGCTTATAAATTCAAAGCCCAAAGTTGCAGGTGTCTAAGATGCAACGCCCTGATGAGCAAGTGTTGCTGAAGGGGACGGAGACAGTGTCCGTTCAGATGTGCAGCGTGGAAACTCGGCCATTGGGGGAGGGGTGGTATTCAACTTCAGTATGAACCAGCATGGAGTCCGAAGTGCTGTGGTCATTTCCAGTGAGGACAGATAGGCAGGCACCTTGATAGACAGCATTCCTGCTGTCCTGTAAACTCAATTTTAGGTGAGTGTCCTTGAGGATAATGTAACCGCTCTTGGTTATTTGATGAAATGACTTATCTGTTATTTAGCTTTCTTGCGGCTTAGAAGAAAATACTTCAGCACATAGAAATAATCATTTTTATAGAAATATAATGTATATTTCAGAATGAATAGGTTTAGTTGGATAACACTTATGAAATTACCAAAGCTTTTAAGCAAAAACTGAGAAAAGCAACTCACAAATGCTAATTTTCTAATCATTGCTGATTTACTCTACATGGAGATCATATAGCAAATCATAATGTAAATGTTTGCAGTTTTTGATAGGCATGTTTTTGTACACAAGCTCTCGTCTGCAGTCTCCTCATAGTTAGGCCATGGTTTGTGATATTGAATTACATAACTGAACGATTGGTCTCATTACAGTTAATGTTAAATTATAAGGAAGAAAAAGAGTGGCACCAACGCATTAAAGATAAAATTAATCCAATAAAGCTCATGTGGTTCTCCATGCGGTCTACTGCTCAGCCCAGAGACGGCACCAAAAGAGGCCATAGCTATTTTTATTCTGTGCACGTCTTAACTTGTTTACAACAGCCCCGGATATGCTTCCTAAGTACCCGTCAATGATCACCAGTAACTTGGAGTAAATCTTACTAATTATATTTGTTGGGTAGCTGAAACGGACCCATTTCAAGGAACAGTCCTTAGCTCTGGGAAACGGCGAATAAAGTCATTCATCTACTTTAATGCTTTTATTCAATAAGTATTTATTATACTACATCTCTTGGGCTTTATGTTTTTAAATTGAAAAGTTTTAATTGTTTGAGTTGTTTTTTTGATAATGTACTCAACCACTTAATGATGGAATATGTTGTTGTCTAGCTTCCATCCTGCCTGGTTAAGTCACCATTCAGTTGTGGAAGCCAGAAAACTCAGTATTTTGCTGCATTGGAATGATTTGGAAATGTGATATTTCTAGAAAACTTTCTCCAGTGGAGTGAGCTCTGGCTTTCTCTTTGGCCACAGCAGCGAAACACACCCACCGTCAGGATGAATGGATTGGAATTATTTTTAAACTTTTTTATAGAATTAAGTTATTGAAAAAATTTCATATCTTGTGTGTATCTTTCCATATTGAGTAATGGTTTCACTCTGCAACACACTAAAGATCATATAACATTGTTCTTCCCATAGATGTAGGATTGGAAAGGGCTTTGGGGCATTTCACCCTGTAAGTTTGGGCAGTTCATTACAGAAATAAGTTTCAGTCACTCAATTTTTCCATTTGGTCTTTTTCAAAAGATTATAGATAACTCTGCCTCATCAGGGACTGATATTAGCACTTTGTCATCCAGAGAAATTCTTACTTATCCTTTGTTGAGTTCACAGGGCTATTCCCTTTCTGTGAGATAATTTCTTTGCCACTGAAAACTACTCTTTGTGTGAGTGAGTGTGTGGTATTTATGTGGTATAAGTTATCAGTGTGGACTTTGTGAAGATGTTTTACTTCATTGCTTTTACATTTCCATATGTTTTCCTTGATGAATATTTATTCTTATTATATCAATGTTCAAATACATAAAGGCTAAAATAAGGGAATAATAAATTATTGTGTATATATTTTATGAAAAATTACTTTCTCTTTCGTTACATCTATCACCTTTCCTAATTCTTTTATTACTGAGTATTTTAAATCAAATCTTGCATGTCATGTAATTTGTGAATATTTAAATATTATATTTAAAATATAAAACTCTTTAAAAAAATCTCCACATATTTTCAGTGTTTCTTAGTATTTGGGTCACATTTCCCAAGCCACTGGAAAGTGTCTCGACTTAGCCAAGACTGCGAAACCCTAACGTCCTAAGTATTTCATCTTTAATCCTGATGCAGATACCATCACCTAACCAAGATTAGAAGTCACATTGGTGGAATAGTATTCCATGGGCCAGACCCACCATCTTTTCTTTATCCATTCATTAGTTGATAGATACTTAGCTTGTTTCCAATGTTTTGGATGTGTGAAGAGTACAGAATAAACACGGGGGAGTAGAGATTTCTTTTTCAGGGTCTGATTTTTATTTCTTGCACACACACACATTCTTTTGTATGTGAATATATAATTCCCCAACATCAATTCTTGAAAATATTCTTTCTCCATTGTGTCTTTTGAGCATCTTCGTTGGAAATCAGTCTTCTGTAAATGCGTGGGTTTACGCCTTCTGTTCTACTGGTCCCCATGTCTCGTTTTGGCCAGGGCAGAGCTACAGATTTACAGTATATTTTGAACCCAGATAATATAACACCTCCTGATCTGCTCTTCGTGTTTATTTTTTAATAATTTGGTTCCATAAACTTTTTAGGATTCTTTTTTCTATGTCTGTGAACAATAGTACCAGTATTTTGGTGGGTTTCTCATTTGAACCTGTGGATTGCTGTTGGTAGTGAGGACATTTAACAATATTGTTTCTCTAAACCCGTGAACACAGGATGCCTTTCCATTTTTTTTGGTGTCCTCTTTTATTTTTGTACTCAATATTTTATTGTTTTTATCCTTTGCTAAAATTATTTGTAGACTTTTTTGTAGTTAGTATAGGCATATAGTGCTTCGAATTCTACCTCAGATAATTCATTATTGGCATAGAACATGGCTTTTTGCATATTGATTTCATTCTTTGAAACTTCACTGAATTCATTTATTGATTCCAACAAGTTTTCTGTAGAGTCTTTGAGATTTTTATTATCATAGTCATAATGATAATAATAATATTAATTTTGTGACTCACATGTGTGGGATACATGTGTGTCACAGCACATGTGTAGAGAAAACAGCTCTCAAGTGTCACTCTCTTTCCACCATGGGAGTCAGGCAGGGGTCCGGTCTTGGTCCTCAGGCTGTGAGGCAAGCACTGTCCCTTCCTTGCCATCTCTCCAGCCCGAGGGTTTCTGGTTATAAGATCGTGTCCTTTGCAAGTGGTGACAATTTGATTTCTTTGTTTTCCATTATTGATGTTCTTTCTTTTTTTTTTTTTTCTTGTCTCATCTCTCTGGTGAGAACTTCCGGTGCAATGTTTAACAAAAAGAGTCCAAGTTGGTAACTTAATATCTTTCAAGATTTTAGAGAGAAAGCTTTTAGCTTTTCTCCATTCATTATTACATGAGCTGCTGTCTTGTATAGGGCTTTATTCTGTGAAAGTGTACTTACTCACTTTGTATCTAACTTGTCCAATGTATTTATTTACCACGAAGGGATGTCAGAGTTCCTCAGATGCCTTTTCCTGCATCTACCCGGGTGATCAGGCTTTTATTTGTTTACTTTTTGTGTTTCATTCTCTTGATCTGCTGCATCATGTTCACTGATTTTGTGAACCTGTCCTTCCTTACATCCCTGGCATGGATCCCACTTGATTACTGTGACTAGTCTTGTCATTTGTGACAGCACGAGTAGAAACCGGTATTATCATGTCAAGTGAAACAAGCCAGATACAAACAGACAAGTCCTGTATGACATCATTCATACGCAGAATATAGAAATGTTAATCTCACAGAAGTTGAATGTAGAATGGTGGTCACCAGAGGTTGAGAATGTGCACGTTGGATTAGGGTAATTGCTGATCAATGGACATTAAGTTATAGTTAGCTATGAATAAGAAGCTTTGATGTACTATTGCACAGTAAAGTGGCTAGAGTAATGATGATGATGATAGTAATTATAAAACACTGTACATTTGCCGGGCGGTAGTGGCGCACACCTTTAATCCCAGCACTTGGGAGGCAGAGCCAGGCAGATCTCTGTGAGTTCGAGGCCAGCCTGGTCTCCAAAGCGAGTTCCAGGAAAGGCGCAAAGCTACACAGAGAAACCCTGTCTTGAAAAAACAAAAAACAAAAACAAAAACAAAAAAACAAAAAAAAAACCACTGTACATTTTATAAAACTAGAAGAAAGGATTTGCATGCTTCTAATATAGACAAATGCTAAGGTACATATATTTAATCAAATTTGAATGTAACACAATGCACATATGTATTGCAGCATCATATGGAACCCCATGATATGTACATTTTTTTGTTATCTATCATTAAAAATAAAATTTATTTAGTCAGGCATGGTGCTGCATGCCCGTAATCTTAGCACTCAAAATTCTGAGGCTATGGAAGGAGATTGTGGGTTTAAAGCTAGCCTGGAATACATAGAAAGTCTGAAGCTAATCTGTGTTATATAATGAAACCAAACCAAAATAATTTACATAAAAATTAAAAAGTAGACTTTTAACTCAAAAAATGTCAGACTGAGGAAAATTTCTTCCCATAATCCTGAGCCTGAATCCTGCTGGCAGACTGCGCTTGGTGGTTAACAAGAGGTACATGTTTTGTTAACCATTCCTTATTTCAAGCTGGAGCTCTGTTAGAAGTCTTGGTTGGATGCCATCTAGTCCTGGAGATTTTTATTTACATGTAGTCTGTTGGTTAAGCCTGGGAAATTGGGTATTTTCTGCTGTTTGTTCTAACACCTGTGACCTGTGTCTTTTAACAAAAGACAGAGGTGGGAGTCTTCTGAAGACTTCCGTGAAGACTGAAGCACAAAATTCATGGATTCATCATCACCTTCGCGTCCCCGAGTGACCTTAGAATTTTCTAGTTGGATTTCTGGCTCTGTTGTACTTAAAGGGGCTTGTGTTTTCTGCCTTGGTGTCCCTTCTGAGGAACTCTGTTGATTTCTTCATGGGCTGTTTGTTTTCAGTTTGATTCTGTACCGCTCTGCATCTCCTTTCTTTGACAATAGCAAATTTTACCTTAGAGACGTCTGTGTAGCATCATTCCGTCATTGGTTTGGCATTCACATATTTTGTTTATGTTCTCTCTGCTTTGTGCTACACACACTTTTCCTAGCTCAGAAGTTTTACTGCACAAGTTTTCTAGGGATGCTTGTTTATTTAAAAAACAACTTTTGCTTATCTATGTACGTACCTTTTCACTAACATTTTTTCCCCCTTTTTTAAGATTGTAAATACACATGATGTAACTTCTCCCTCTGGCATGTCTAGGTCATGAGTGTAGTTGATGTGAAAGATTGATTCCCTAACAAAATACTTTTGACTTCATTTCACAACCCACTCATGGGAAGCCTATGATCCATGTCTTCTTTGGGGGGGCTCTGAGCCGTTCCTTTCTACAGACCTGCCTCATGGGCTACAGCTTAGGAAAGCTTTCTGTTCTCTCATTTAACTAATGGATCAGCGGGGAAAACGAGATGGATTTGGGGGAAATCTAGACGTAGCTAACTTAGAATTTACAACGTATGTTTATTACTAATACACTACAGATAATCAAAGTTTGATCTTATATATTGGATAAATAACAGAGGGCATCACTCGGTGTCTAATAGAAATGCCACATACCTTATACATCAAGTTTAAAATATCCTGGCTGCCATATATAAAAAAAAAAGTAAAAAGCAGCCGGTGAGAATGACTTTGATGGTACGTTTTATTCAACCCAAATAGCTAAAGTGAAATAATATTTCATTCCAAACTAGACATATCACAAATACTAATTGCTGTATTTGACAGTGGATATTGTTTTGGACAGTGCCGTTCTTACATGGGTTTATATATAGTTATATAAGGGCTCCTTAGAAAATAATAATCTCATCATTTCAGTCTCCCTAGAAGTCATTTCGAATTTACATGCATAATTCTACTCACACCTGTGATCGCACATTGGCATAACAAACTCTGGAGGAGGCATTTTAACTGACAAGAAGTTGATGAATATATTTAACTGTATTACTCTAATATACTTGCTATATCTCTTCTAATTAAAATAAGATTATCTTACAACTTCTGAAATGAAGATCTGGCATAATAGACTAGAAATGTGATGAAAATGTTTTCATTAAATGCAAAGATACCCTGCAAGGCATGGCATTTTATCTCAAATCTCTAATAACATTAATATACCCTTTTAATCTCTGAAGCATTTAAAACTTAATCGGAACTCCTTAAAGAATAACAGAATTATAAGGCTTGTGAAGTTACTTTAACTTGAAAGTGCTCACAGTTCAAGGCTTGGGTAAAATTCTTCACTGGTTGAATACACGTATTTTTGTTTATTCCTCCACAGGGTTCAGAAGCCACATTTGTTGGGGGTGGGGTGGGGCTATCCAGAAGAGTGTGGATGGTTAGTGGCGTTTTCCAGTAACTGTCTTTGGTTGTAGTGGAAGCCTGTGACTTGTCTTTTTTTTTTTTTTTTTTTTTTTACAAGAGACTGCACATACGTAGGGACACCGGTGCATATGACCTGAACATTTCATCTCTACCTTACAAAGCGACCAGGGAGGATACTGTAGTTACTGATTCGTTAGCTTCTCTCACCCCGTACTTCACACAAAGGGTTCTGATATGTTGAGTTCCTCTATCAGATGAGCTTCCTGTAGATAGTAAATACTATTTTGTTGCCTGTATTGTTGCACGCTTCATTTTCTATTTAAATTACAGTCAGTAATATTAGGGTGCCCCTTGAGTGTTTTATCTAGCTTTTTACGCTTGACTTTTTTTTTTATAAGTTTTTTTTTTTTTTTTTTGGTTTTTCGAGAACGCTTGACTTTTAATAGAGAATATTCTACTAAGGGTTAGAAGGATAAGATTCTGTTCCTTCCTCTTTTAAGAGTCACCTGAAGTTTGTTTTCTCCTGTCTTACTCTTATAGTCATTCCAGTGGTGTATTAGGGATGGTTAGGGAAAACTCAGAGATGGTTAGGAAAAAATGCAGAGACGAATGCAGTAAGATGTTGCTGTTCTGGTTTTCTCCAGTAAGTGTCTTCTCCCCAAACATGATGCCACTGGGTTACAGAGACTTCTCCTGTAACTTGGGTCTGTAAGAGACATTCCGTGATCAGCATACGGACCCCTTGGAACCATGCTTCTGCTAGATCCAATGAGACTTTTCGAAGAGTGTTTTAGCATTCTCTGCCACCATCTTTGAAACCTACACAGCCATTGGAAGCTCCTCATTTCCAGGGTATGTGTGAGTAAAGTCGGTTAGTTGAACTAACTGCAGGGTTTTACGGTTTTAATGTGAAGTACCTGTATTTGTAGCTGTGGAAGAACAGATGTATTTGATGCTGGACAACCACAACGTCTCAGAGGCACACCTCTGTCAAGAGCATGGTAAAGGTTCAATCATATCTGACACCCAGGGCTGGTAACTGGTAAATGGTAACTGTTTGTTCAAACAAAATGTTTTATCACTTCATTTACCAGCATTTAGAACATCCCCCCCCCCCCCCCGGCTGTTTCTGACCTTTCTAGTCTGTATTTTAAAGATCCCTAGACACCCAGGCTGAGGGGTGCTCATGCTTAAACTGACCTTTTAGCCTCCTGGAGCACCCATTGCTTCTTTGAACTTTTGGTTGACCCACCTTCATCCCTCACTGTAAGCCACAGGTCAGAGGTAATTCCTTTTGATGATGTGATTAGGTTCATGTGATTTAGGAGCGTTTGTGTTTATTCAGTTAGAACTGGCTGGTTTAGATTCTGAACTGACTTCACTTTTTTACCAGGATATTGTACCAGGTGGAGAGACAAATGTCCTTGATCAGAATCACCTGGGGTGCTTATTAAATATTTAAATCCCCAAGCCTATTGCGTCTCAACTGTAACTGAGGAAATGGAAGTAGGGTACAGAACTTTCTTCAGAACAACTTTCTCAGATGGTTTTCATGCATTCAAAAATTGTCACTTTTGACTTCAATTGCCAGCTTTTCTCCTTCCTTCCTTCCTTCCTTCCTTCCTTCCTTCCTTCCTTCCTCCCTCCCTCCCTTCCTTCCTTCCTTCCTTTGGTTCTTCCTTTCCAGTGCTGAGGGCTGAGCTCAAAGCCTGATGCATGCGTGTTCTGCCAACTGAGCTATATCCCCAGACCTTCTTATTTTAGAATTTAAAACGCTCCTGAGTTATTTATCAAATGTGGAGCAAAGGATAACAGTGCATACTCGGGTTCAGCACAGCTTCAGGAGGCTGCGGAACACATCTAAACAAATGCAGGCTCCCCATTTCTGTTTCATAAGCACTGAATTAGGAAGCACCGAGTCCCTGCCAAGGCATGTTTAAGGCTTCCTCAGTCCTGTTCTTTGGTATGAATGGTACTAGGATGTCATAACTTCCTATCTGGCAGCCATGTACTATGTGCAAAACACTGGTTACAACAGGATAAGACTCTTTTTAAAGGGAAAGTTGCATTCTCCCTTCATTGTCAGAAAACACCCCCAGATAACTTTTCTCACAAGCAGAAAGGCTATGAACCATGAGTGTTCCATGAGCAGAGTATGTGGCAGTAAATATTCTCAAGTAAAAGCAAGATGTCTAAGTGGTACATTTTAGAGCTTAGCTCAACTTTGAGGGTCATAAGTAATTACCACAAAAAAGGGAAAGTCCAAACTGTCTAAGTCATTCTCAGATGTGACTGTGGTGATATTTTGTTTGTGCACTAACAAATAAAGCTTGCCTGGAGATCAGAGGGTGGAGCTAGCCACTAGTTAACCTTAGAGGTCAGGCAGTGGTAGCCCACACATTTAATCCCAGCACTTGGGAGGAGGAAGCAGGAAGATCAGGAGTTCAAGGCCACCCTGGGCTACATGAGATTGATCAGTTTAAAAGAGAAACAGAGCCAATACTTAGGAGACACACACCTTTAGTCTCAGCACTAGGGAGGTGGAAAGAGGAAGTGATAAGGCGGGGCAGAGACAGGAGCTTAACCCCTTTTTGGTTTGAGGATTCCCAGAGGTAAGAAGTCTCTAAAGGCTGGCTCCTTTACTTTTCTAATTTTTCAGCATTTACCCCTATATCTGACTCCAGGTTTTTATTATTAAGACCAATTAGAATTTGAGCTACATGTAACTTTATAGGAATATAAAGTGCCTGATGCACACATTGTGGACACATTGGTGAGTTATCAGAACCGGGTGCTTTTGATTAAATAATGAGTCTTGCTTACTTGATAGGAAACCGTGACCCTGACTGCTAGGAAAAACTAGAGGCGACAATATGGAGGCAGGCAGTCCTTAAAGAAATCGCAGTGACTGGGCTGGTGGCTTTGCTGTCCCTTTGGAGTCTCTATGTCCATGTACTTTTCACTACATGATACTACCCTCCTCTGTCTGCCCCTCCAGCTGATTGCTCGATGAGAGGAAAGCTAGCCCAAGCTTAATCCGTTGGATTTCTCTGAAGAAAATGTAATATAAGAACAATAGAGCACAGAAAGGAAACTGGTGGCCTTCACTGGGTTTCTGGTAGAGTCAGACATTCAACCACAGCCTGCTGTTGGCTGCGCTGACTCTCTTACTTTCTTAAGTTTTTCACTAAACATTTTCCCGGATTTTTGAAATTGAATGGATTTAGCCTTATGCAATGACAAGATCTCCTTAAAAGATTTCTTTATGTAGTTTATGGGAATTGAACATACAACTGGTGTAGCAGTCAGCTGAATATCGAGGCCTGGGGGAAGGTGGGGCTTTCGAAGGCCCAGCTGCTGCTTTGATAGTGAGTAGACTGGAGATGAGCAGCAGCACATGTCTGGGACAAAGTAGATGTTGATTGTTTCTACACCCCAACTTTCTTATCAGACTCATAGAGCTCAGAGTCCATCCGGAGGATTCACCGTTAAGATTCTATTCCTCTGCACTGAATGTCAAAGCGCAATTCAGTGTAAGCTCCCTGTTGACATCTACTATATTATTCTAATATCTAGTGGGTGAAAGTATTGATGAACTCATAATTTCTGTGGGTCAAGAATCTTCAAATTACTTCTTTGTGAGGATCTAGTTTAACGTTTGCCACAGTGACTGTCACTATATAGGTTGGAACTGCAGTTATCCGAAGGGCCAGTGGGAGAAGGAGCTATGTCCGAGCTAACTCCTGTGGCGATTGAGAGGCCTCAGGTCTTGCTTCATGAGCTATAGTTCATAGCGTTGGCTTGTGACGATGGTCAGAGACTTTCCTCAGAGAAAGTGATGCATGGTCACAGTTTTTAAACTCAATCTTGACATGTTTTATTCATTAGAAATCAATATGTGTAGCCAACAGTTAAGGGCAGGCTGACACCCGGCATTAATAGCAGGAAGGAGGAATCATGAGGCTTCTTATGCTGCCCACCACAATGTTGTTAGATTCCCTGTCTTTTTGTTGCATGTGAAACTTAAATTATTTTGTTATTTGTAACTATGCTAATCCTCTTGATATGAAAGAGCTGCAATAGTCTAAGAAAGAGTTTGGGTTTCATGGTGGTGAAGACAAGAGACAGGTCATCATACTTACTATGAAGTTAGACTTGATCAGCCCAGGCATGCAGGAGAGTTGTATGGAGTTAGAAAAATGATTTTCTACTTTGGCCATGTGTTTACTCAATCTGCAATGTGGGGCAAGTTCTGAAGCATAATTTCCACACCTGCTAAAGGGTAACTATCTGGTGGGGTGGATGGCACATATGGTGGAGTGATCAGGCAGGATTAGTGAAGTATTTCCTCTTTCAGAGAAAAAGGCAGTGTGAAGGGGATCGGTAAGGGATTGTGGCCAAGAACACTCACCATGTCTAGGCATAAAGGGGATCAATAGAGTATCTGTTACTGGTTAGAAGGTTTAATAGGACACAGCCAACTTGCTGTGACAGGGCAGAGCTAGAGTAATACCCATGCTTGTTTTTTCCACTCAGCACTCTATTGAGGTGAAATACACATAAGTTGAGCTTACTAACGAGCTAAAAGGCTACAAGGGGGCTGAAGATGCAGCCCAGATTGGTCAGCCTTCCCAAACACAGAGTGGCCTTGGGCCAGGGTGACTGAAGGGAGTGCCTTTGAGGGCGACTGGAAGTTTTTCAGCAGAGCAATCGTGTAAAGCACCAAACACCAGTCATATAAGGGACCAGGTGCTCAATTATTGTTGACTATTACAATAATTATCATTGCCTGCTAATAGGTCTACGAATGTTGACTAACTACATTGGAAGGTTTGTTTTGGGCAGACCACAAAGAAATGTTTCCTTTCTACCTATGTGGTTTGAATGTGAGTATCTCTGTGTTAGGAAAAGCAGAGTGGAGCTTATTAAATTGCTTCAGATCATTTACCTCCGTCAGGCTAAGAGAAAGATCTCATTCAATACAATATGCTACCCACCGACCCATTAGCAGGAGATCCCCTCTTCACGTTTTCCTCTGTTCAGCACTGTAGCAAGCTTCCTACATCTTGTGTTCTAGCAACTCTGCAGATCAGATAACAGCTCCCTGCTGAGAGCCAGCCTTGCTAGGCATGGCATGTGGCTGCAGCAAAGCTCTGCCATCCAACTTTCCTCCCACCCAGCTGCCCGCCTTTATCGGCTCCAACAGCCATGAAAGGTACCACTCCCACGCAATTCAGCATACAGCGTTCCGGGGGTTCCTAAGCATCAGGTTGGAAACCAGCAACAGACGGAGAAGCTGTGTAACACAGAGAGGCTGCAAGGAGAGGTGGACAGTGGGGCAGGAAGCCAAATAGGCAGTCTGGAAGATGGGGGTCCAGAAAGCAGGGTGCAGACGTGGAGATTCCTAGGAAGCTGTGGTTTTCACACCCTCCCTTTCTATCCCTTCCCTTCTTTTCTGTGACCAGTATCCAAATGGAGCAAGCCTCGGCTGCTCTTTTTTTCTGACGTGATAATGTGTCTTCTCTGCCCCACAGGTATGAGCTTCTCTCCAAGGCTGAACTTCAACAACTCTATTATCCTTTGAGGAAGAAGCCGACGTGGCGCAGATGGTATTTTAAACGTATTTGTTTCTGTGTCAACTGCTCTGCTCTGAACATAAACATCAATTCAGTGACTTCACTGTTGTAAGTGATAAGTTGCAACAGCCTCACTTGTTTCTGAGTTAAATGACAGCAACAAAATGAAAAATCACCATTAAAAGGCTATATTTGCATATTTTATGCTGTCAAAGAACATGGCACTAATGTAGCATAAGGAGAATTCTCAAACAGAAACATTACAGTTTTCAAAATCTAAGGAAGATTTTTAAAGTGCTGAAATTTCATTTATAAAAAAGAAACAGGGAACGTTTATTTCACTGGCAAAATAATAAAAGCACTTTCCGGTGACATTTTTAATAGCATATTAATTTGAAATTGTAATTTTGAGAAGTAATTTCATTTACATAAACACCAAATGCATTCTAAATGCTTGGTATTATCATAATGACTGGAAATTAAATTAATAATGATAGGGAAGTTAAAATCTGACATAACCTTCCTGAATTTTTGTATTTACTCCCGTGGAACTTGCAGGCTGAACTTCATGTGTTGTTTCAGTTCTGCAGAGCTGAACAATTAATTCTTCAGTTTCGGGAGTTGGAATTGACTTTCAAGAGGTATTCATAGTAATGTGAACCAGCCAAGCACTTTAAGAGCTGCAAGGCCTGACTGGTCAAAGGTACACATGCAGGGATGCGCACAGGCACGCACACCAACATCCTGCACCCCCCAGATGAACACACACACACACACACACCATAATATTAATTGCTTTGTTTCTACATTGCTGTGCTTTGCCGAGATGGGTGAGCTAAATGACTATTATGTTAAACTGAGAGGATGGGGTGTCTTTTCAATCAAAGTTATAGCTAAGCTATTGTATAAAATCAAGACATCCACAAGGCAGGGAGAAAAGATTTCTTTGCTCATCCTGAAGAAGTATATGAGGCACTATAATGGTTTTGTTGATGGGATTCCTTAGGATGGGCTCTTGGTTTATTTTCTCCTCTTTCCAGTGCACATGATGCTGGTCAGCGGGTCTTGTCCTGCTGATTGCAGGACCTTTAATGAGCCACAAGACAGCAGGCAATCTTGCTTTCAGAAGGTTGGCACAATTTGGGGATCCAAAGATTGAGAGGGAAACCTGAAATTTGTCTGTTAGATGAGTGATTTCCAGGGTGGACAGTTCTCTCAGGAAATGTAAACACAATCCAGAGCACTCAGTAGCGTGCTTTGCTCCATCACGACTGCTGCTTGGCAAGCCTTTGCCACTGTGGTAGAAGTCCTTGATCTCTTTGTTTCCTGGACTAGATTATGACAAGGAAGTCATGAGGACACGCCACCAATTCTGAAATACAGGGCAAAGCCAGGCAAATCACGCCCCACCTCAGAGTCTCCTCCCCTGCTCGAATGCTCTGCCGACACAATTTCAGCATGCTTTGGCCGTGACATCTCAGGGTATCCCAGTGCTCGGACAAGACTTCTCAAATGGCGCACACACCACAGCTGCTCTACCAAGACGGTGTTTGTCCTGTCGACCCCGGGGGACTCCTACTCATTTTCTTAGATTTCCTTCCACCCATGTTTCAAAACATTAAATAAAATGGAATAAGATTAATTTCCTCAATTTATAAAAAAAAATTTATCCTGAGATTTTAATTTAGCCTAAAGAGCACAATAACAGAATGAACCAGTCAGCAGTAGACTAAACTGCCTGGCTTCAGAGATCTTACAGTTCATTTGTGCAGCAAGTCTTTACTCTGAAATTAGAAGTACATGGCTAGCATTCTGTGTGGGTCCCAGGCACTCAATGTAGAAGATCTTACAGTTGGAAAACCCCTTTATAGCTAGCCAAAGCTGTCATTGTACTGAATTTGTTGTTCCTAATATAGCTCTGTTCTCACAGCCTCTTTCCAGAGTAGTTCATTGGGCCCAAGACAGATTTGAATGGGCTCAATGGAGACAGCACACATAACACAATTAAACACTACTGGAATGTCTAATTTGCTATTCTTAAACCAAGGAGGAGAATAGTAATGAAATTCTAATAAATATACAACATATAATAGTAATATCTGCAGTTAAAATCAGTTTAATAACCTCTAGCATCATTTATAACTGCCCACCAATACAGTTTGATTTAATAGATTCAAGGTCTTCTACCTACTAATCATTTCTATTAATCATTATCCAAACAGACTTTTTACCTGAAATTTTAAAGCCATGTAGTATAGTATGAGAAAGATGTCTTTCAAATAGGTTTTCCTTGTCTCCCCTCTCAGCCCCTCCACCTGGCATAAAAAGCTTGGAAAGTGAAATCCAAAGCTGTCCCTGTTCTAGAGTGACCTCTCTGCTTGCCATTTCGGAGGGGAATTTATTCAGAATACAGTAATTTCATTTACAGCTGACCTCCTGGAAACGTTCATTTTACAGTTTACCTTGGAAGCTCTGAAAGTACTTCCTTAGGTAGCTAAGGTTTTTCTTTTGTGTCCATTCAAATGAATGGGTAGGGACAGAATTGGGACCAGGGACTTAACCAAGTCCCTCTCTTCATGTATGCTTGAGTTTTATCCTACGCCTCAGTTCACCTTTCGGCAATTCTGATCTCTGATGCACAGAGCCACTTAAAAAGCGGCTCTTTCTTTTTACAAAAGGAAAACTCAGAAATAAGTAACAATGACAAGAACTAAAACGGCATATTTTTTCCCATCATAGCTTTTTAAAAGGTTTGTGTCTGACGCACAGATTCCGATAATGCCTCGGCCTCGCTGCTTTCTGCTCCATCTCTGCGCTGCCCCCCTTTTTCTTTCTTTGGCAATTGGTGTCACACAGCCCTGTCTCTTCATGCTGCCTAAAATGGGTGCTGGAAGGACAGAAGGAGAGACAACGAAAGACAGTGGCTTGGTAAATGTGTCTTGGAGTTCAAGTGCCTTTCAGAAACAGCAGATCATTTTTTAATCTGACATCTCCTAATTAAATTGATTGGGAGATAAAATGCATCCAACAAGTGTCAGAATTATGGGAGTTAAAAAAGCTTGGTGAGTTGCAAAAGCCATTTGAGCTCCTAAAGCTTCAGGAAACAGAATGTCCTTGAAAGCTCTCATAGCAGGGAGTTACAGACCTCAGCTGGGGGCCTGCTGTCACGTTGTAATCACTATAATTTATAGCACACCAGTTCCATACCCTTTGCCCCACCAGGGGGCCACCTGGAAGTTAGTCAGCTTGATGCAAGATCAGAATAAAGAAAGGGGAAAGGAAAAAGAATGCCAAACTCCCTTCAAATAGTCTCTGCTATCAATGCACACTTCAGGATATCTTTTTGGGGAGTATAACTTTCAAATTGAACACATCTTCAGTTTCTGCATATATGTGCTATTATGACATGTATAGAGCAATTTCTCCAGGATCTTTGGCAGAGGTCCAAGAACGACTTCAATTCATTCATTCATTCATTCATTCATTCATCAAATATTAATTTGGGATCTACCAACTGGGTCACAATGAGACAGATTTCTAGATCTAGGGTGAACACTCCTTGGAGTGAGTTGGAAAGAAACAGGAGCAAAAGGTAAGCATGGATGTGAACAAGACAATGTCTGGCATGCTATCACTTCTGATGTCTGAACCATCTTGTTCAACTCTGGCTCTTTGTACCTGCACTTTAGTTAGAAAGAGACAATGGATCACTGAAATTATTCAGATTGGAGAATGGTCAAGAGAGAGGGAAGGTGGGAACAGAGAGGCAGTATTGCTGTCTGTTAGACAGGTCATCCCTCAGTGATTTCCACAGCAAAACCTTAAAACAATCCAAACAGTAACTGCAGCGCCACTTGGACAAGCCTCACCTACCTCACGGGTGAGGAGAGCAAAATAGATTTGGAGCTCATCTGGATTCAGATCTTGACTTTGTCTTCTACTAGATTTGTCACCTGGCAAGCTGTTTGCAAATTTCCAGTTATATTATCGTAAGTCTGATATTATTATTTCATGTAAGAAATAAGTAAACGTATATTCATAAAGGCCCCAAATAATTCCTCTCCCTTTGAAAGATGAGCAGGAAATAAATGCCTGCAGTTCTCTATTTATCTCTATTCATAAATTATAACTTTTTGTGTATGGTACATTATTATACTCCGTAAGACAAAATAACAATTCCTTAAAATTCTCCAAGATGACTAGCAAGACCAAGTCAGTATTCTGTCAACTTGTCACATCCTAAAATCACCTGGGTAGACTGTTAATGGGGAATTATTTAGATCGAGTTGGACTGTTTGCGTGTCTGAGGGGGTTGTTTGGATTCTTAACTGGAGTGAGGAGATCCAGGACTGAACGCAGGCAGCATCACTTCATGGGTTCAGCCCTGAACTGTGTAAGAATGAAGAAAGCTAGCTGAGAATACACTGCCTAGCAACCAAGCAAGGATGGACTTGCTCCTGACTGTGGATGTGATACAGCCAGCTGTTTGAGCTGCCTTGACACACTGGAAATGATGGACTGTAACCTGGAATTGTGAGCTAAATAAATCCTTCCTATCCCCAGTTGCTCTTTGTCAGGATATTTTATCACAGTCACAGAAATGAAACCCGACAGAGCAGTTCATTGCACTACTCCCAAGCTCAGTGAGGGGTCCTGACTGACTCAGGGGACGGTTTTGATTGGTCTGTTTAGCTTCAAGTCTTGCAGTGTTCCTTTGGGTTGGACCACTCTTGAGGTTTGCACTTTTGAGGCATTTGGTGTTGTGAAGGGACAACCCAACAACGGATCAAAGAATGGAGAATTCGAGGTCAATGCCAGCATTTTAAAGAAAGGGAGTCATAGCAGTGGGCAGAAGAGGAAGCAGCTAAGGAGAGAGCAAGTCGAGAGAACGGAGACGCCTTGATCTGAAGGAAGCAGAAACAGGCACACCGGAATCAAACATTGGATCTCTGTCATGTCGCTGGAACTCTGACAGAGACATTTGCCATGCTGAAAAGAAGGAAGTAAGACACAGACGGCTGAAGGATTTCTCTCCTAAACTCCCAGGGGCTCCACGCTATCTCTAGACCTTCCAAAGAAATCTTGGGAAATCTTCCTCACAGAAGACGGTGGGAACTCAGATCTGAACACATCTCTTCACATGATGTTCTGTTGCAGGTAAGTGGCAAGAATTATGAAGGAAAACGATTTTGTTTCCTACATGCAAATCTTAGTTAATGGTCCTTCCACAGCAGCACCTGGCAGGCTGTAGGAACAGGGTTTAGGAGCAGAACTTCCAAAGGGAAGCGCCTCGCTTAGAAATGGGATCTGTTTTCAATGCCCCGACAATAAGATCCCTTTTTCTGATTTTGACCTGAAGTTGTTTTTCCAAGTGCCTTCTGCTCAGGGTAGATCTCTCTCTTCCACACTTTCCCTAGGAGCTCACCGGATATCTTGTCTTTCTCTTTCCCCTTCAAAGGCTTTTCTTTAGTTAGCCAGCTCTTCTGTGTGCTGGGTGAAAACAGGCTTGGGGATGTGGCCACGTGAGACCGCCATCTTTTGTGGTCAGCCAGCACAGTGAGCATTTGATCTCCTTGAAGTGTTTTTGTGCGGTTTTCTGAGAAGCATTTACTCATTCATCCCCACTGAACTGCTAAGGATGGCTCTTCGATCTCTGTTCCCTCCAATCGTTTTCTTGTTCTGCCAGCTCAATGAATTTCTTCAGCTCCACTCCCGCCAGTGGGTTTGGCAGAGGTGGAAGGGAGAGAGAAAAAAAACACAGCAAAGCAGAAAAGAAAACAAATAAATAAAAAACTCCTTTTGGCAAGGGCTGTGGAAAACTTCACTTTTAGTTCTTCCTGAATGTGGAATCTGAAGTCTTTCTCAGACAAAAATTGTATTCATGTTCACGGCAAAGAAAAAAAAAGTAGAAAAAAACCCGACAGAAGTGAGATGAGAGAACCGGCTGTGTATATTCACGCTGGTGTCAAAGCGGCGCCAGATGCCCTTTAAGGAAAGCACTTCCTCCTGGCTGCCCTAGTGAGCTAGAGGCTCCTTCTTTGTCTCTGCTGGATTCTTTACCCAGAGGCCTCAGCTCCACCCTGAACAGAAAACTTCTGAACTCTAGATCTGCCCTTGCTACAAAGCAGCCCAGCTCATATGCTCACATTTCAGAACGGAAACCCCTGCTGCATTCTAGACAGGATGACTCAGTTTCCACAGAGTGCTGAAAGAAGGAGTGAACAGTTCTGTGGAGATCCAGCGCCTCAGGAATTCCTTTCAGTTATGATCGGACCCACTGTATGTCACGGGGAGGCTAAATGCTAAAGCATGCACTGTTCACCAAGTGAAAGCCTTTCCCCCAATCCCTGTATGACTGTAATTAAGCAGGAGAGTTAATTTTATGTAAATCATGCATTACTGTAATTGGGCGCAAGTGCACAGTCATGTACATCTTATTTAAAAGTGAAATATAATGTTATTATGCGGATGCTGGTGCAGCAGAGTCTCAGCCCTCTAGAGGGAAGTCAGCACCATCGCTGGCTGTTTACAAGACTCACTCTTTGGTCTGGGAGCTTAATTACAAATCATCCAGCTCTGCGTAGCATGGCCCTGTGAAGGATTGGGCCACCTGCCTCCAGAAAGGCTGGAGGTACAGCACCGGGGCTTCCCTTTCCACTTCTCTCTTAACCTCCACTTACAGAACAGTCATTTTTCTCTTTCTATTCATCTTTTCAAACCCAAACAGTATTTTCCAATGGCTTGGCAGTCCTAGCCCATATATCCTCAGGCAGACTGCAGACGGATTTGTCTTCTGGAAGCAAGGACTAGTTGGTTTCCTTTTTTAGCCTGTCTTTTCTAATGCGAGTCAGGATTGCTTTATGATCCCAGGATTTTGTTTTCCAAGTTCAGGAAGATTAGAGACCATCCAGAAGTCTGTTTGTGATTGCTACCACTCCTGCACAGCCCCAAGAGGGGGGCTGGCCCCAGGTGCAGGGCATTCGCTGTTCCTCTATTCTCTATCCATGTAGCTGATCTTGGGCTTTGGGACAAGGTTACCCTGCAGAATATAAAGCATCTAATCTACATATCTCAAGGTCAAGATTTGTGAGGAAGAAAATATGCAGAGGACCGAATGTTTACTTTAAACACCATCTGTCCTCACCCAGAGGCCTGGAAACTCATTTTGGGGAGTTGTACTGTGGCCTCATCCTTGCCCAGCTTGCCAGGCCAGCTATTCTGCCCACAAGCTCGAGGTACAGGGGTTAGCCATCCCAGACTTCGGGGCAGGAGGCCTCTGGATACCCACTTTGTGCTCCTTGTGTTCTGGCCACCATTCCACCCTCCAGAAACCCTGCTCATGTGCTTCTGGTTCCTTTCTTCTAGGAGTATTTGAATAAACCGACTCTTATTCTCCTTTTTGAACTGTTCGCTTCCTGCCCGCCAGCTGTTGATGTCCCCCCCCCCCCTCTCTCTTGCCCTCCCAAAACCTTTCACTTTCCACTCAGATCTTATCGGTCCTTCATGTTGTCATTTTTCACTTGGAGGGTCTTTCATGACATGCCTTTGGTCTGGAGGGTGTGGATGTGAGCAAGTGGAGTGGCTCCAGAGATCCTGCTTTACTCTGTGAGGAGGGAAGTGTGCTCCCTGTTGGCCAAAGTGTTGTCTTCATTTGTTCTTACAAGCGGACTTCTTAGAACAGCATGTGGCAAAGTGTGATAGCAAATAAAGTGTCTTTATTGGACCAGTTTGTTCAGGGAAATTAACGTCTCTTTCTATTAGGCAACTTCAGTGTCAGCAATGACTGGCAGCTCTTTGTATATTCCTTTATTTAAGTAATTTTTTTGTGTATATGTTAATGTATATGCATGTGTTCCTGTATGAGTGCATGCACATGCATGCCTGTGTGTGAGGTCATCCTTGGGTGTCGTGGTACTGTACCTCAGTTACTACTCACTCTCCATCTATCTATCTATCTATCTATCTATCTATCTATCTATCTATCTATCTATCATCTATGTCTCATCTATCTATTATTTTCAGCAAGTAGGATGGGCTGGGTGACCAGCATATCCTAGGGGTCTGCCTGTCCTTATATCCCAAGCACTGGAATTGTAAGTACATGCCACCATACATGGTTCTCTAGGAATTGAAATCAGGTTCTCAAACTTGTTATTAAATTTTCTATTGTGTTCATGTTTGAATATATATCCATAGAAATGATCAGAAGTGATACCCAGAAATAAAATAATGTTTTCTCTTGGTCTTCGTATGATTATTTTTTTGTTTGGATTTAGCTACATAGTCTAATCTTAAACATTAATTGGACAGAATTTCTTAGTATATTTATTAATTATCTGATGTACAGTGATGACAATCTGGGACATTGCTCTGTTCTTTATGTTCATGAAAAGCTGGACTCGTATAAAAGACTCCTATTCTCAAGGTCTAAGCCCATGGAGAAGAACTAAGCTGGACTGTGCCCCAAAGGGCTGTAACAAAGGATGGATGCTCCCTGCAGTGAAGAAAAGAGAGGTGGATAGCATTCTGAGAATGAGAGGAAGTCCAGCAAGAGGAGACATGCATGGGGAGTAAGGGCATGGAGTCATCTCAAAATACACCCCAAAGAATGGTTTTGATTGTGGGGGTCCAGAGGGCTGCTTTCTCAGGGTAGTTACTGTGTCCAAGCCTTGTGTGGAGTGAGTGCCTTTACTGGATCAGGAAGGCGGGAGTGTCTGCCCAGCACAGGGCCTGGCCTACTCCTGTCCTGTTTCCCCCTGCCACAGTACGTGATTTTGCTCTGTTAGCTCATTTAAGTTTTTGTCCTTCCTGGATTGGGAAAGTCAAGGCAAACGCTGTTTCTTTCACTTCTTACCTTGTGGAAGGTTAGTAATGACAACTAACTGAAAAACTAAAAGTACACAGGATACTCAAGTCAGCCCCTTTGCCATGTGTGGAGCTCAACCAAGGTTGTATCCTTAGAAGAGCTGAACCAGTAAAGCAGATTTCCAACCGTGGTGAGACTGGAGAGCAGCACATCTTATATGTTCTGATGCTGACTTCAAAGGGCCATGCACAGTCATAGATTTATGTGCTGGTTATAAAACTAATCCCATTACTTCATATAACCCTTCATCCTTCCTCTATCTTTTATGTGTGCTTCCTGTGGATGCTCATATAGAGATATCAATTAATTCAATGAAGAAGCTTTCATTATTGATATCCAGATGATTAATTATGGAAGTGAAATGTCTCCTGTAATTGAGGAAGAGCAGTCTATCCAGGTGCGGCCTGACTTGGCAAAGGCAAACAGCATCCGAGGACAAACATCAGCGGAGTCTAATGTGACTTTGAGATAAGCTTTGTCATAGTCCAGTTTCCCCGCACTGGCTCCTCCTCGAGGACACTGCCTCATCTTGCTTAGAGAGCGCAACAGGCTCAATGCTACGTGCTATCAGGATTTTAAAGGAAAACGATGATGTTCCCCCTCTTCAGACATGGTACTGATGGATGAATTTGGGGGGATTAGATGAGTTGGATCCTTTTTGATCTTTGATCTCCATATTGCCTTCATTCCCCAGAACCAAAAACCAGCTTTCTTGTTTCCAAAGACACAAGAAGCACTCCTTTGAGTGACTGTGATTGTTGGATTCTTTCTGAATCTGACTGTATGACTCCCATCATGCATCACTCTGCTGATAAAGTATGCTTTATGATAACTATTTACTGTTACCATAAATATTTATTATAGCCCTACAAAGTATTTCCATATATTTCCATTTTACTTTGTGCATGCCAGTGTTCCAAGCTCAAACATTGATTGCTCTTTTATTTCTTATAGTAGTCACAGTGTATTCGGGAAGATGCTGCTTTCTCCATTTTAAATAGGAGGCGTAAGAAACTCGGGCAAATTGCCCAAGGTTAAGTAGGTAATAAAGTAGGCTTAAGTTGGGACCCACATCTGCCTTATTTCTGAGGCCAAATTTTCAATATTATACTCACTTTGAAGCCACACCCCTACTAATGATGGTACCCTGAAATATTTCACTCTATTTTTTAATTCTTTGAGTAGAACTTAAAGTTTGTGTGTGTGTGTGTGTGTGTGTGTGTGTGTGTGTGTGTGTGTGTTTTAATTTTGTGGCTTGATAAATCCTTGCCTATCGCTCACCTTTACCTCCTCTGAAAGCAGAGACCCATTCCTACCCCATGCAATACCACAGGCCAAGAATATTGTCAGGTACAGTATGGACACCCAGTAAATGCTCGTACAATAAGTGGAAAACAGCAGCAAGCCTTGGGTCTTTAGAGTCACATTGCTTTTAGGCTAAGAGAAAGACTGACTTGCACAAGGAAATGTGGCCCAATACAGAAAAATCCCCCAACAGAATCAGGAGACTGGCCAGTGTTAGGGGGGCTTCTGTGAGCATCTGTTACTTTCCCTGAGCATTGTGAAGACAAGGGTATAAGGATGGCATGGAGGGCACAAAGCTGCAGAAACAAGACACCAGAACGTGTGTGGAGAGTGAAGCCACTCTCTGTATGCCGTTGTGAAGAGGACCATCCTGGAGGGTCCAGATTCCCAAGCACTGCCTTGGTTACCTTCTGTGTTATCCTTCATTTACCTCTCAAACTCCCCCTGGGCCTCGGAGAACTGCAATTCAAGGAAGCAGGATGGGTAGTTAGTGAGTTTCTTTCAGGGAGGGTTTTCTTCAGATACTTTTCATTGCCACCTCACGGACTAGCGAGGGGCTTGTAATTGGTGACTCTCAGTAAATATATAATGTGTTGTAAATGTAGACTGAAGTGGATTTTTAGATATTTATTTAAAAGCAATTTGAATTTATGCTTACAATAAACAACTATAACAGTTAATGTGTCTTTGATGGCAATAATAAAAATATAGTGCCTTTTTCTGAATATGCAGAAGCTTAGAAGTCAGGTGATCAGGTGACCTATATATGGCAGAATTCAGTTCTAAGATGTGAAATGATTTGCTCAGGACGCCATAGTAGGACTGTGGGCACAGGAGGAATTTACCAAGGTAAGGAGTATGGTTCTTACATTTGCTTTCTGCAAGTTGTTTTGTCTTTTGGACTCATCAGATCACATTGCTTTATTAGACTGTGCTATGTAAACTCCATGCTTCTGCAGGTCTGTTGACAAAGTCGAGTCTAGGTTAAGTCAGGAGTAAATGGTGTGGATGCCAGCAGAATGTGCGATTGTGTCACATGAAGAGCAGAATAGGAAATTATGAAAGATTGCTTGGAGAAGAAAATAATTGTAGAATTCCGGAGTGAATAAGAAAACACGTTTCTGTCTTTATATTTTAAATACACACCATCGTTCCTTTGTCCTTGAGAGGAACAATAGGAGTCAAGGTTCTGAGAAACTGCAGATGGGTGCGTTTTAACTCAGTATGAGGAAGGATCGTCTAGATAACTAGAATGGCACAATAATGAAATTGCAGATAATGAGAGGTGTGTTCGGAGAAGCCAGATGATTCCGCTGGTCCTGGATTGTGAGCTCCTGTGGATTGGACACCATGTTTTATTTGTCTCTCTCTAGGAACTGAAACAGCACCTAGCACACAGCAAACATTCATTTGGGATTCATTATACACAACTTTTAAAAGTCATTCTTTCATGGTGTAGGTGAGCAGGGACATGGGCAGAAAGGTATAGAGGCCTCTCCCGATGCTTAGGTTTATGATCGCTGATAAAAATTTACAAATAGTGATGCATAAACTGATAACAAAGTCAGTCATTTCGTATTTTTGGAACCAAAGGTCAGTGGTATTGTTTCTTTGAACATGTACATCACCATGGGTAGTACATTCTTTTTCTCTTCTTTGGGGAGAAGGGTTTATTTGTCGCAGCTACTAACATACAAAGAAAACTAGGGTTACTTACATCTCTGTGATGTTAAACAGATGAACTTTCCAGGCAGGTTAGCAAGGATTTGTTGTATGTGGGTCTCCAGAGAGCGATTCATAGGAACACGTAAGTGATGGCCGTGTCAGTAAGGTCACACTTTTCCAACTAAGGACAATCTAGAAAATCACATTTGCCGACGTCCTAAGTCTCACAAAGATTGTCACTTTCATTATATATTAACAAAGGCCTTAAATTTCACTTTAAACCCTTATTTTTTATAGGACACTTTATATCCAGAACATTTGGATTTGATGTCGTTTTTGCTTTCTAACAAAGGAGGGTGTCATTTCTTTTAGACCGTGAGGAAGTCATTGGAGGAAGACAAAGAAAGCTTTATTTAAAGCGTCTGTATGTGCTACAGGAACTACCCAAAGGTGAACGGTAGTAAGGAAATTACGTAGTCTGGTATTTCATCTTACTCTTTGAGAATTTTTACAATTTACCTTCCCCAAATAGAGTGATCATTCACACCTGCTTGCTTATATCTGACACGGGTTGACAACATCTCCATTAGATTCTCAGGGATTTTTCTTTCTCATATAAATATGCTCAAAACATATTTCTCCGTTGTCATGAAACATTGTCTTTGTTTCAGTTTCAAATTGTTTTCAATTTCAAATGACAGTGTTCTTTGGGCCACAGAGGTGCGAATGAGAGCATTTGTTTGTGCGAGTCTAACTTCTTTTCGTATAAGATATGAAAAGCAAAAGTCTTTTTTCTTTTTTGAGACAGTTTTGTGTGTGTATATGTGTGTATGTGTGTGTGTGTGTATATGTGTGTGTGTGTGTGTGTGTGTGTGTGTGTGTGTGTGTCTGTGTATGTGTCTATAACCTCAGCTCTCCTAGAACTAGCTGTGCAGACCCAGCTGGCCTTGAACTCACAGACCTGCTTGCATCTGCCTCCCGAGTGCTGGGATTAAAGCAGCTGAGGTTTAGGTTCACACTTACTGATGCAGACACACTTTTCTCCTAGCTGTTACTTTTGCTCACAGAAACAGAACAGGTTTGCCCACTGTTTATATACCTAATGTATACCTTACTTAGAACCCGAGGGTAGATGTGTTTGACTGAGAGAGTCATGCTGCTTCCGAATAAAGACAAGTATCTTCTTTGCATTCTATTTTGAGTCATAAGACACTTTCCCTCCCTTCTTCTCTTATTTAATTTATGTGCCAGAGATCTTTCTGTTCTGAGAATGAAGGTGGAAGGCAGGGAAGAAAGTAGATGAAGTAGAGATGATTCAAGTATCTGACATATTTTATGCTTCCTCAATAAAGTAAATTATTTTTTCTCTTTCCAATAACCATCATTTCCCTTGATCTTGGAATCACTCAAAACCTAGCTACAGAGTCCTGTGCAGACTACTGTGTTGTCTGAAGATGCACGGAAGGATGAATTACTGCTGTCTGCATAGCCCGGGCTGGTTGGACAGTGTTTCCAGCTAAGAATTACTGCAAATTTAAGAATGCCGTTTTTTTTTCTCATCACTGAGTATTTATTATATATAACAAATACATGGGAAAGAAAAACTATATTGTGTGATATAAATAGTTTATTTACATTACAGAAAAAACATCAAGACAATGTATACTATTTCAAATATATCCATACATAATCAAATATAGCTGTAGTACATGTTTTCATTGGTGTAGATTACCACAAACGCAAGGCAACATGTGTAGATCCCGTCTTACTCATTTGTCTCTAATACTGTATTGTGTAGTCCAAGCTGTCGGTTGTCCGGCCACTGGGAAACATGCTCCCTCTAGATTAACCTTGTGGATGCTCTTGTTGTGTTGTCTGAACTGTAGTGCCCTGTATTTTGCTTCTGTCTGTGAATTCTGTTGCTTCTGGGGCATTTCCTAGAAGGTTGGAAAGTTTACAGATCTTAGTCTAATGCGATTACCTAAAGTTCGGTCCTATAGTCAAAGCGAGAAGCTGTAGAAGAAAATGACTAAAGTATTTCAGAGGAAAAAAAAAAACCTGATTACTAGTAGAATCTGGGAATACTTGAAAAAGTTTTATTATTATTATTATTATTATTATTATTATTATTATTGTTATTTGCTTCTCCTTGAAGTTGTCTTTAGGCTTCTGTCGAGAACTGAAGAACAGAAGTCGAAGCTGAAGAGAAATACTTATACCTTGCCCTTCTCCGTTCATTCCTGAAGTCTGTTCATTATGTGGTGTAATGAACTGACTCAGCACAATGGGAACAGGCAAGTCCCAAGCTTATCACAGCTCTCTTTAAAGGTCTTCAACAACTTTATATCTAAATGTCTTAACGATGAGTGTTATATTGACATTCAGTGCTACAAGTTAAGATCCCATCACAGCGGAACGAACCAGCTGATAACACCCGATATGTAAATGCAAAGGAATATTGCTTTGGTTTAGCCTAATATCATTGTCTTGCATTAATGCTATAAAGCTAGAGACAAAAATTGGCACCAATTATGTTGCTTCTATAAAAGGCTAATATTCAGTAACATCTGAAAATCGCTGATATAGTATTTTTATTATAATAACAGATTTCTTTGATCATGCAAGCAAGAGCAATATAAAGCTAACATAAAATTCTATTAAAACTAAGAGTGGTACAGTGGAAAATATGTATATAAACATCTGTACACATGCACACACCTATGTAGTAGGTGTGGGCACATTTTTGTGTAGTTGCTGGGGCCATATAACCGTCAAAAAGAAACATGGATCTGGGAAGTCACACTTTCAATAAGTGGGAGATGGAAGTAAAAAGATGAAAATCCACCTTCTCAGTGGGACAACTCTTTTCATTTTGGAACAGGTCTCTAGATATTCATATTTTTATGAGAGGCACTTCTTGAATAGACAGAAAAAAGGAGAAACAAAATCAAGGGAAATGGATAGGACAGAGAGAACGGAAAGGAAGTCAGAACAGAGAACGGACCAGATGATACCAACATTAAGAGAAAATTGAAGACAATGGGAAGATCTATACTAGGAATAATTCTGTAGACTGTCTCGCATCTGGGTATTTTGGAGTATGTCCTGACAAACAGGGCTGGCCAGGTCACCAGGAAAACAGGCTCTCTTGGGGTCAGAGGTGGGCCTAGCTACAGAGTCTGTTTTGTGAGCACATTCTTTTTGGAAGAATGGAATGAATCTATCCTGGATGCTGGTGTGACATATGGATTGATACTTTTTCTGCAAAGTGTTTCCAAGGTTTGGCTGTACAAGGGGGAAGATTTATATAATACATTATAACAATGCAAACACAGCTGATGTGCTATTTCTCTTCCCCTAAAGCAGATAAAGAAGTGTTTTGCTTAGTTCTCGCATGAAGAAATACCTTGAAAATGTAGCAGACATAGCTTACTCAAACTGGGAGCTTAGCAAAGGCAGTCCATGACAGAAGTGCACACAAAATCACGAGCAGCTGAGGCAGAGGAGTAGCATTGAGTGCAAAGCTGAAGCAGTAGACAGACGCCATTTTGACTTCATCACTCAGCTGTGTAACTCAGTATTTGATAACTCATATTTCAGGGTCTCAGCCAGGAAAGTGAGGATAACTATTCATTTTGTATAATGTTGTGAAGTGTGTATACATGTACACTTGTGCTCTCAAACAAGTGACTATATAAGCATCTGACACAATTATAACTTGTAAACACACAATTCCTGGTAAAGGTCTCTATATTCTATTTTTAAGTTATGTATAGGAATGAAAAAATGTGACTAATGGCTTATTTGAAGACATGTCTGAAGTTTTGAAATTTTGGCTTTCTTCACTATATGAAATAGCAATCAAGTTGTTATTGCTTGAATATGAATATGAGTTTTATTTTTCTATGTACCCTGAAAGATGTGTGGTACAGTTTTCTGTGTTTTAGATTCTTCTCTATAATTTCTTTTCGTGCTCACTATTTTTGGTTTTCAAGTTGTCTTTCTGTCCTCTGCATTTATTTTCATGTAATCCATTGGCTCACTTGGCATCTAAACATCAAAGTCAAGATGATAGACTCAACTTGACTTAGGGCAGCACCAAGCTCCAATGATGATCTTCCCTTATGCCTGTAGGCCAGGTGAGGATTTATGAATTATATTTTGTCTTTTTAAAGAGTAGATCCCACACTTGTCTTTAAAGAAGATTGTGTAATACCGATGCCAAGATACATTATAGTTTTTATGTTTTAATTTCATGATGCTTCTTATTTTCCCATTTTTAGAAATAATTTTTAGGGAAATTCTCTGATTTACTATAGAAATGTATAAATGAATGAAAGTCTTAATGTCTTATGGATCTAATAAAAACCTTAAAGAGTTTCTTCGGACATTTTAAAAAAGATCGTGAATTCAGTTCTTTTTAAGGATCTACATTGGCTTTTTGGCTGTCACATGAATGATGCATTAGGTTTAGAGTCTAGTTCTTACCTACCACACATTTGCACACTCAAGAGGTCCAACAAATCCCTGTCTTTGCTCCTCATCTCAAACTGAACCTCAGATATCACTCAGGAGTCATGGTTCAATTTCCTGTTGAAACTGGATGAAATCTCTGTTCCCTTTCTATCTCATCCCTGTTCAAATAAAAATTACCTTTTTCCTGGGCTTGGAATTTGCTATTAAGGTGTGGTATTTGCTGCTGTTTCAGAAATGTATCAAAGGTTTTCATAACACAATCTTTCTCATTACATTTAAAATATTGCGATTAGCACTTACCATCTTTTTTTTTTTTTTTTTTTTTTTTGGTTTTTCGAGGCAGGGTTTCTCTGTGTAGCTTTGCGCCTTTCCTGGAACTCACTTGGTAGCCCAGGCTGACCTTGAACTCACAGAGATCCGCCTGTCTCTGCCTCCCGAGTGCTGGGGCACTTACCATCTTAAAGTGAAGAAGCATTTGTTGTTGACACCGAGTGTGTTAACACTGTTGGTGTCCAAAGGTTCTACTTGGAAATATGAATGCTATTATTGAGAGCTAGAATTTAAGCATTTCTAGACCTTATATAACATCTATTATCACATTTGGTGTAGTGATTCCAGTAGGTAAAGATATACTGGTTCATAGTCTGAATGAAAAGTGGCCTTTTACAGATAAAAGAAAAAAGAGTGTTTAAACAGAGGCTGACATTACATGTTAGAGAGGAAAATAATCTTAGGACAAAAATAATCCTCATCATAATATAAAAATGAGTAAAATAAGTTGTGCCTGCTCTGTAGGAAAACCCATGCCTTTGCACTTGGCTAGTGAAATGTTCTTACGATGAGGAACTAGGACTCACGGAGAACGGTGGCTACAGTCAGCCCACCAAGAGACTCAGAGTCCACGGGAGGACAAAAGCTGCCCTTAGCTTGGATGATGCCCAAGTACAGTTACTGACCTTGTGATGCAGAGGACCACCACACATATGACAGCAATCTGAATCGTTCCAATCACAGCTGCAATCAAGACGTACTGAAACCGGACCGGGCCAGGAACGACATAAAGAACACTGTAGTCCTTTTTCTCACAGTGTTGACCAGTATATCCAGCATCACATCTGAAAGGAAGAACAGTATCTGGTCACTTGTGGCCCACAACTCTTTTATTTTAATTGGTTTCTTTAACCTCAATTAACATGTTTACATATTGCTTAATGACACTGTGCCCCCCCCCCCAAAATAAGGCTGTCTGTTTTAGACATTTTCTATGCCATTGTTAGAGAAATGCTGAAAAATTATTGAGTCAGAGATATAGCAGGAGTAATTTCTTAAATTTGATGGCCATAAAGTCATTAGTTTTGAACAGAGAAATTTTTTTTGAAATTCTCTTCAAAAGTTTTGAAGAGAAAAATTTTGGTGTAGGCAATACAAACCAAGCTAGTGTGAGCATCCTCTTAGAATGAATTATGCTTCTCACTCAATCAATCTCCCAGCCAAAAGTTCACATAGACAATTTTCACATTGAAATAAGCATTTGGTATGAAAATATACTAAATTAGACCAATATGTCATTGTTTGTGGAGATCCTCTAGTACTTGACTTTGAATTTCTTGTAACTACATCCTTCGGACTTTTCCTGTGGATATCTAGAGGGTTTAATTTAATGACTGCTGCAGAGGGAGGGGCAGCAGAGGTCTCTCTGTCATGTTCACTCTGCCTGTTGAAGAACAGGAAAGTTCCAGTATATTCTGTGAAAGGAAACAGGTATGGAAGACAGTTGTGGATAAAAGACCGGCAGAGAGAGAGGGGCAGGTAGAGAGAGACAGAGACACAGACAGTGCT
>CABHPP010124695.1:0-12761 GCA_902168425.1 Peromyscus attwateri
GTAGCAGAAACCAGAAGCCTCAAACCAGACCAATGACTCTGCAATGAACATTTGCAAGCAAATATATATGGACAAAAGGGGTGGGAGGGGAAGGGGTGCTTATTTGTAGTCATCATTAGACCCCCAGTTTGAAAATCCTTAGACATTGATTATTTGTAGGCTTCCATATTTAATGCACATAATAAACAATTTTCGTATATAAATGAGGCATTTTCTGGCAGCAGTTTTCCTGATGTAGTCCTAAAGCATTCATAGTTTCCAAGTACTCTTTACATTATTGAGAGTTTTCATACTTGGGCTTTTGTTATAGTCTTTTTATTTTGTTTCTGGAATATTCTCTAAAAGTGACACCATGACTAACTTTATATATAAGTAAGTTCATTTCAGTAGATTAGTCATTTCTCAGAGATTCCAAATATGAGGCAAACATTAAATTTTACTATGTTGAGGAGATTAATGACTGTACCTTTCCATACTGCCATCTATTCTCAAGCTTTTCTGCTACCGATCCCTACAGTAGCCAGGACCCACTCTGTACCCCAACCACTGTTGTCCCTTATGCTTGATCTGTGGTCGTGTGTGAGTGAGTGAGTGTGTGTGTGTGTGTGTGTGTGTGTGTGTGTGTGTAAGAGGGAGAGGTGGGGAGGGAGAGAAGGTACGAGAGAGAAAAGAAGGAAAGAGGCTGCCTTTCAGGACAAGATTCTTAACTATAGAGTCCTCTCACATTCAACATTGGCTGATAAGAACATCTATTTGGCTTAATTGACGTAAAATATGATTTTGTTTTTATTTGTTGTCCAAAGGGTAGTGCTGGTTTGGGTTAAGAAACAACTCCCGTTTCACACACACTGATACCTCTGTAGTTTTGTTTTTATTTATTTTTTGAGAATTTTATACATGAGCACTGTGTTTACATCATTTCTACCCTTCCCTAACTTCATCTCAAGTTCATGACCTCTCCTTCAAATATTATTATTTCATATATATGCCCTATTAAGTCCATGGAATGTTGTTCTTATGTACATGTCTTAAATTTAGATGGAGATATCTGTTATTACACTTTTAAGGACACTCTAGCCAAAATTAAACAGGCAAATGATGTGTTGAGTTCATTCTCGACAGCGAGTGTGCAAAAACACTTACCCTAAAGCGTAGTGAGTGGAGAATGATACTTTTACCCCCTTCTGAGGCACCGCATGCACCAGAAAAACGTTTGTTAAGAGTATGCTTTGGGGGACTGGTATTATGCTCAGAGATAAAGAGTACTTTCATGACCTTGTCTTCAATATGGAATTTGCCATGTGAAATAGAATTCAGTGTTGACCGACCAAATTTAGTACACATTTTCTCCACTTCCAAGTGAAAGGGCAAAAGCGAAATGGATTTTGGTAATTTTAAAAATATAATACTTAATATAATTTAATAAGAGCATCAATTATTCCAAGAATTTATTGCTGAAGTAGAACTTTTGAGAAAGCAATTTATGAATGATTTTTATTATCTGTAAGTATTCTCAAGTTATTTGTAAAACTACTAATATCTGAAATTTTAATTCTTTTGTGTCAATGACATTACATGTAAAAATAGATATTCAAGTTTTTTTTCAGACTGTTACTAATACTATTAGTTATTTCTTCAGGCCTAATCTAAGGAAAATGTATTTTAAACACAAATAAAACATGCTGTAATATTTCTGTATGCTACTTACAGAAAATGCAAACTTCTTCTAAATAAGCAAATTCCTAAACTAACTCTGTCTAAAAGAACACTTTGACCACATATCTGTAGATTATTGAAGCCATTATAGAACTTACTCTTAGTCATGGGGAGGGAATGAGAGGAGAGGAGGGAGGGGAACTGTGGTCAGTGTATGAAATAAGTGGGAAAATGTGTTAATTAAATGAAAAAATTAAAAAAGAAAATTTTTGAAAAATTCAGACCATGTTTTTTACCTAGGACTTATGGCTGTCAACTAATTATGTTACCTTCTTATGTTTATTGTCCAGGAGATGATAATAGTATCTGTCTTTGCCATGTCAGGGCAGATGTGGTTGTTATCTGTAGCCCCTCCTGTTGTAACTGTTACAGCGTACCCAAGTGAGCATCTTCATACATGAATGAACCAGAGAACACTCACTTTTTCCCAGATGTATTTTTTGTATTAGAGATAATGATGCTATGCAAATTAGCAAGGCTTAATGTTCCTCCCAATATTTGATTATTTGAAATCAGCTTCTAGTTATCAGATGGTCCGATCATTCTGGAACATAATTGATATCTTCTTTGAAAGTCTCCACAGAAAGGTCAGGGACACATTTCTACCTGGTCCCTTGAGTAACTGGAATTTTGTAGATGGCAGACTTTCCCAATCATCAAATTTTATTTGCAAAACCCTAAATTTCATACTACCAAAAGCAAGCAGAGCCTTACTACACTTCTCCATGCTTGAATTTTTCATAGTTGATGTTATTTATATAATGATTTTTTCTTGGAAAAGTTTCAAGATTTCTAAGAGGTACTTATCGGAATAATGCGTCAGTGGTCAGTTTTTAAACAGGGTTCATGTATCTCCCATGATTCATGAGATGTGAGAGTGGGACAACAATAATAAAAAAGATCACCTATGTAATTAAACTGGATGTTCACCGAAAGTTCAGACAAAGGAAATGGAGCATGGGATGTATGGTCCAAACCACAGGAGTTTGTATGGTATGAGTGCTTTTGTAGAATGATTATTTGATGCCCATCAAACACCTGTTCACTGGAAATACAACTTCATACTCAGTGGTTATATACTAATCAGAAACAGCTTGTGTTTGCCATTGACCAAGCTTTCACAAGCATGAATATCATCCTGACTGCTCACTCTCACCCCCAATCATTCAGACTTCCTAAAATACAAAGCATCCTACCATGGATCCAGAAAAGTGTGTGCCTGAGAGAAAATGGATGAGAGCACAATAGGATTCAAATCCAGGCTGAAATAATAAATGCAGAGAAAGGAATGGAACTAGTGAAGGTTGGTGAATAAGACCAGCAACATCTCTTCTGAAACAAATGTGGTAACAGAATTGCTTCTCTGCTCTGAAGGAACAAGGTCTTGTCTTCCTGTTTTTAATCTCAGAAATGTCTATCCAATCCTTTTGATGTTTTGCTATGATGTTTTAAGTTCAATAGTTAGGAGTCTGTTGGAGGAAATCAGACATATGGGGAAGAAACTCAATAGTGATAGGGTAAAACAACACCACGTGTATATCTTAATGCCTAGTGCCATGAACACCACAGTGGTATGCAATTCTTAGCTATACGATCAGATAATAAATTCTCAAACATTTGGCAGTTTATGGAAGAGAAATATTCACAACATGAGCTACATAAACTCATTCTCTAAATGAGAATATTTTAAAAGATATTGACTACAGATGTTTCAAAGTAGAATTTAGGGTCTCACTGGGTGTCCCCAACTGGTGATCACTCTATTGTAAGCTTAAGTATTTAGTGAGGTCGTTCCGATTCCTGTTTTCCCTTCTCAACTTTTCTCCCAGCAAGCAGTCATTGTTACATTTCAACACTTCTTTACATCAAGCACCTAATGTACAATGGAGCAGCTGCAATTTCACTGCCCAGCCCTTTTTTCCACCCTTACAACATTTGTTCTGTTAATGTAGGTTAATTCTGCAAATAACACTTCTGTAAATTGTTCTTGCAAACTGCTACATCATTTATGTAAGGACTTCTGTGAACTTTGAAAAATTAATGCCTTTAATTTTGGTTGATGGCAACATCAGCAGAGCTCTGTAAATTGCACTTTAATGAGATTTTGCTACAGGGGATAATCTGCTACTGACAGAGGAACATCTTGAAAACATCTGTAGACCTATAATTTCTCTATGACGATTAGATCCCACCACAAGACTCCAAATACAAACCCAAAATAAAGGAGGAAATTGTAAAGTTCTAAATGAGAACACAACCTGTTCTTTAAAGCAAAAGTCCCACTATGAAAAGCATCATGCACTGAAAATAAATCAATTTTTTCAGACTAATTAACATTTAGCTTTATTTAATTAAGAAAGACTATTACTGTCTCCACTGCTGTGCATCTGTATATAATGAAGGAAACAGCAGTAGGTATAAGATACCACTGAGGGATATGCCCAAGTAACCCAGCACTATAGGTACATAGGAAGGCCTATTATTGTTCAGTAACTGACATCAGAGTCTTGCTTTAATGTTGTCATAAATAAAAGGAAGATTTCACAGACGCCTTCACATATGGTTTCTTATTTGTCTCTGATGGAGACTGGAAGTTGGATTAGATTCCAAAATTAAATGATTTAAATAGACAGCTGCATAATGGAAACTACTAAATAACACCTTTTAAACAGTTTCTATTTATAGCAGGCTGAAACCACAGAAGGATGACAAATCTTGTTTTGCTAAAGCTAATGTTGCAGCTGCTCTAAGGCCATTTCTTCCAAAGCCTGTAGTTAGGTAACCCCAGCTTCACTCTGCTTCTGTTGTTGAATGAAACACCTTGCCAAAGGTGTATCTGAAATCATCTGTCATTTCTCAGTTAAGCCCTGTACTTGCAAAACAATCAACTTTAAGATTACCACACCCATGACCTTGCACACACTGAAATTAGCAAAAAGTAACATCAAATGTTACACTATGTTCTTTTGTGCAATACAATTAATAGATACTAGTAAGGATACTGACTTTTAGATCATAATTTCCTGAATATAATACTTACATATTTGTCATTCTTCACAGGAAGAACTGAGTAAAGCCTGACAAATTAAATGAGTGTATTATTTCCTGAAACTGGAGTTATGGAAGGTTGTTAGCTACTATGTGGATTCTGGGAAGCAAGCAAAGGTCCTCTGCAAGAGTTAGTATTTTTTTTTTTTTTTTTTTGGTTTTTCGAGACAGGGTTTCTCTGTGTAGCTTTGCGCCTTTCCTGGAACTCACTTGGTAGACCAGGCTGGCCTCGAACTCACAGAGACCCGCCTGGCTCTGCCTCCCGAGTGCTGGGATTAAAGGCGTGCGCCACCACTGCCCGGCTAAGAGTTAGTATTTTTAACCACTGAGGCATCTCTCCCAGTCCCATCTTTTAAAATATTTAAATATGACTGGAGATCCAGATACTTTCAAGTACCCATTTATGCTCCATGATTACTCCAATGTCAGGAATAATCCGACACCAAGAAAGAATGGTTTCTTGAACATTTGTACAGTCACAGCTGGAAGGGACTAGGATGGCACCAATGAGCTAGAGTTACTGAAAGGATAAAAGGTGATAGCCAGTAGGGATATTCATCTGTCTAATATGACCAATACAGAACAAGTGAGGCTGCATGCACAGGGCATGAAGCATAATTGCCCATACCTTAATGCCCATACCTAATGTGTCCCCAAATGCTAATGTCTTGTGGTACAACTACAGGGTCTACTCCCATCCCCATAGGTCAGCTTCACTTTGACCTTGAACATAGGGCCTTTACCGTTTCCCCTTGTCTTTCTTGTCTTCCTCTTCTTCCTCTTCTTTCTCTCTTCTCCTGTCTTCTCCACCTCTCTCCTCTCACTCGGAAGTTGCACACTAGTCTTTCTGATATCATTCATCATAACCCCATACCTACTTCTACTCTTGAATAGACCTAAGGATTTTTGTGGATGCCAAAGTAATTTATTTCTTTCCAAGAGGAAGATAAGCATTTCAAAATGAATATGGGTATTTAGTACTTTGAGTATTCTTTGCAAATAATACATCACCAGTCCATAGTGAAGCTATTTAGAGGAATAATTAAAATAATGTAGATAATTAGGGTATACCTCTTAAGCACTTCTAGGTATTCTATTCCTTAAAAGATACTCTACAATAATGAAATTATTACCTTGTCAAAATGTAAGCTTTAAAGATAAAAACCAAGATGCTTTGCATTCATAATATAATGTCACTGTAAGGTATTCAATACTTACTACTAAGAAAATACCATCTTAAAAACCTTATCCTGGAAAGCAAGTGAATAAGTATACTAGTTGTATACTCTACATTGCAGCTAACTCACATTATTTCTCTTTGAAGCAACTTTGGCTCACTTGTCATAACTACAAAGTTTCACTTCTTGTCCAGGTTTAGGAAAGTAATCCTACTTTTAGTCAAGAAGAATTCAAGGAGGTCTAGCCAGTTCTCATAACCCAGAATCTTGTGTTAATGAAGTATACCATATACTCTAAAAAAATGTTCAAATGTCATCTTAGCCTCTTCAGAGAACTGTGACTTTCTGAAAATAAATATCTCAAATGTCAATTTCCTTAACTGCAAAATGATGCAATACTATCTGTCCCTTGAATATTAAGAAGATTGTTATATGTGCAATGAGAATCATATTTGTAGAAGGGTATCAATACGTATCAATTTATTGAGTTCGCTCTCCTCTCACCTCTGATCTTCTACTGTCATGACGAATCACAAATACTTTTCAGGACCATGGAGAGATCCCATGATTCCTCACCCACAAAATAACACTACTTTTGCTATGCTATGCTTGGAGTTAGCTCTTGGGGCCTGTATATGTAGTCTAGTAAATTATGAAAAACTAGTATTCAATAAAACAGAAAGGCCTCAAAAGTTGTGATACTTTTAGTCTAGTAAAATAGAGACAAATCATCAGACTCTTCTCCCTCCCTCCCTTTCTCTATCTCTCAATCTATCTATCTATCATCTATCTATCTATCTATCTATCTGTCTGTCTGTCTGTCTGTCTGTCTGTCTGTCTCTAACTCTATCTCTATCTCTTTCATACACACACACAAATCTGAGTGGGCAGAATAAGCAAAAAGTACAAAGTTGAAGAAAAGAAATTTTTATCTAATCTTAGGGGTTTGAGGAAAGGGATCATTCTGGAAAGATGCTCCCAAGAGGGGCTTTCTGAGATTCAATGCAAAGACAGATATTCAAGTGGAGGGTAATAGAAGAGTCCTTCAGGGAACAGGAGTATCTGAAAAATGCAGAGAAGGCCAGTGCAGCCCTTATAGGTAAAGATTCAGCATGGGGTACAGGGAAGGAATGTGAAGATGAAGAGAGCTTACAAACAAAGCAAGGGACATAACATAAAGATAGAAACTCATAGATATGACCCACTGATGTCTTAGAGCCACTCTCTGGTTTTATTTGTATTAATTATAATCCATAAAATTCTATGTATTGTAAGATCTGGCTATACCAAGCTTATATGCCTACTTCCATAAACTTTATAGGCAGATGAGACATGAGGTTCCAAGTGTGCTACAACCCCCACTAGCCAAGTCCACTCAGAACTTGTAGCCTTGTAAGTCTGCAATTCTAGATTTGGGCTTGTTGGCTTCTACCCTATAATTTGACTCTCATTCAAGAATAAAACATTTGGAAGAATAATTTAGATTATTTAGATGATTAGGGCACACCTCTTGCACATTTCTAGATGTTCTTAAAAAAAACTTGCAATGATAAAGTAGTCATTTCCTGGGGTTAGACAACTGCACAAGCAAAATGTGCCTTTAAAATATGAAAAGCAACAGTTTTCACTTGGTAATTTCTGTCTCAGTGCAGTGAGTGAACCACTGCATCATTTCCCAAGAGCCAGCTTCTCTGGAACATTTGGATGTGTTAGTGTCATACATCCAAGTGCATGGTGAAATAACTGTCACCTCCTTCTGAGAGGTTCTTGCTATGCTCATTTGCTCTCCCAGATGTTTCCTTTGGACCTACTATCCAGACTAACCAAAGCCTTATTATTCACTAGTGGTCCAGAAATGTCTCATTCTAGTCAATAGACACAATATCTACCATCTTTTTCATCTGTCTAAAATTCACTTTTCAAATTATGTCATATAAGTCAATTTTAAGCACTCTTAGAACAAGAGCTGAGGGAATAGGGAGAGGATGATTTTGTTATAAATACTCAATAATTTGATCTCAACTCTCAGATCTATCAACTAATTTTTAGGAGACTTTACTTCTAAAAAAAGATAGAAGTATATAAAATGGGGAAAATTTAAATGCAAAGAGGAAAGATTAGATTTCCAGAGGAGATCATAAACTCAATGTAGCATACTTCACTTTTTATATCCTTAGCTGGAGTAATTTTCAATGAGAATACTCAGAATGGAGAGCATAGTGGACATCACAAGATCAAAGATTATCAGTTATGTTCATTGCTTTCTCACATACTAAGGAAGGCAGAATTCTACCCTGCAAGCTTAACATGTATTAAAATGGCATTTTTAATAGATAAAATCACAGGGTTGTGCCATTAAAATTAACTGTGAATATCCCTTCTATGGGTATGCTAACATTTCTATGGAACTAGATATTGTATCAGTCATTGAATAGCTTCCATTAACAACATCAATAACCAGGAATAAGCCAGACAGACACACAGCATTTATTAAGGAAATTCTAGAGAATTTCTTCTACAGCCTGTTTGAAAATGCTCTGCTCTGGCAGAGACAGTAGGCTCCTGAGATGCTGGTCCTTGTGTTATGATGGTTAGCATTCCAACCCCAACTATTTCTCCTCTTCATGATGTTAATGGCCCCTTGCTGACAGCATCCTAAGAGACACCCAAACCACCCAGTTTTCTGTCCCTGGCCACTGTGGCTAAATTTTGTAGCACTGTTATCTTTATCAGTTTGCTCAGCAATCCTGAGCTAACTGCATTTCAGAATTCTGCTGACATTTGTCTCTTACTACAAAATGCTTTAGGGAAAAAAATTATTCCAAATGGCATAATGGACGTTTTAGTCACTAAATTTCTTGGGAATTTAAATTAAAATAAAAATGATATGCTTTGTACATGGATTTTCTTGTACTTAAGCCTTTAATGCCAGCTAAATAACAAAGGAGGCCATTAATGTAAAATTCAGCCTAAAGTCAATTGTATTACAAGCACTCTTAATGCTTGTACATTCTTAATGTAACAAGAAGTCTGAAAGCCACTTAACTGGATACAGCTGTATGCAAATTTGCTTTGAACTACTGAAGGTTACAAAGAGACGTTATTTTAATCTTGAAAAATAAACCACTGAGTGTCTAGCATTTGGGTCTGTTAAACTCATCTACTAATGATTCCCCCATTAAACTATAATAAAGTGTTTGAAAGTTGATCCAGTGCTTGGCACATGGTAAACAGAGAAACTGGAACTACAGCACTCTGCCAAAACCAGCAAGAGGGTTCTCCCACTCATTCTCACACAGCTGTCACTCTCCCCTGCTGTATTATAGATTTGGAGATAATTAAACAAGAATATGTGACATTTATCTAAAACTCACAAATTTACCTTCTGGGGATGTAGTACAATGCACAGTCTGATTTAAATAGCTGGTCTCCAGTCGAAGACAAGTTTGGGTTTTTACAAATGAAAGAATAAAATATTCTCAAATGTAAATGTGGGCTGACATACAAAGGATTTGCCTCTTTGATGATCAGTTGTGGTCCACAAGTAAAAGTAAAATTACATTATTTTATCATTTCTGAAAATTCTATGTTCTTATATCTTGTGGTTCTTAAGTAGAAAGCTAAGCCCTATATGAATCTACAAATAGTTTATTAAATCATGAGCTAAGTAGATGGTTTTCTAAAATAAACTAAACACAAAATCTCATTATAGAATAGGAAATAAGAATGATCTCATAAGATGTAAGGCAAAGCATTTTTATTGTCCTCAGGCAAAGTAATTGGAATGTCTTCAATATTTTTTAAATGCTGCAAAATTAAAGTTCATAATATGTTTGGTTTTCTTTTTAATAAATCTAGGGTATATTTTTTACTACAAAAGTCAAATAAATTATGTATAAAATGAGACATTGCCTATACTGTATTGCTATGGTTACAATCACTATCATTATAATCACTTAAATAACTGAAAATAAAAAGATTTAAAATAATTACTTATTATCTTATCTGTTTGGTTCTCTTGGTCAACCCAAATGAAACCAGGTTACTCATCATTTATGGTCATATTCCCACAAAAAAAGCAAGAATAATAGAAAAAATAAAAGGAAGGAAAGAAAAGAGAGAAAGGGAAAAAGAAAAATAAGATAAAGGGAGGAAAATGAAAGAAAATAAAGGAAGAACATACCCGTTTATTTCATAAACATTTAATTATACCCTACTATATTTCCATGATTTATACAAAATTCAAGAAATATATAATGAGAAAACTATAAGCACAATTCCTCTCTTTGTAGAATTTATATTCAAAGTGGAAAGTTGGGCATTAACTCCATACTGATAAAAAAGGATTCCAAAATTATGATTGTAAATATATTCTAAGGATTGTCTATGGCCACTGATCTTTATCAGTGGTGGTAGAGTGCTTTCCCAGCATGCCTTGGATTGAATCGGCAGCATCAGCCAGGCAGGAAGAGAAACAGAGACAGAGAGGGAAGGAGAAGTGAAGGAAAGGGAAAGAATTTTCTACTAAAATGTAAATGAAGCAGTGAAAAAATTTACAGGCTGTCTGGAAATGTTTTTAAGGAGTTCCTTCTGTTACAAATAAAGAAATAATTAACAAATGTAAAAGACCTTGTGCCTTGGTGTGAGGTGGTGAAGACACTGAAACAATGTTCTTGTGCTAAATGGAATTATGTTGCTAAACGAGACTAGAAATGTGGCTCAAAACTCAGCCACTTAGACCTCTTAGATCCTGCTCAAAGTCTTGACTTTTATGCAGGGGCACGAGAAACACACTGGTGACAATGTAAACAGGAATTTGACATTACTAGCTCTGCATTTCAGAAGGTATATGTAATGATAGTTAGAAAAGCAGGTTAGAAAGGCACGAAAGTGAGATTTGATCCGTTACTTGGAATGAAAGTAAAAGATCACTTGGTTGGAATGGAAGTAAAAGATATTTTGAGCTAGTTTTCTAATAGTAAGAGAAACAAATGGATATGCAGAAGTAATACTTAAAGAAATTAATGGAATGGGGACAGCTCAGTGGTAGAGCATGTACATTCCCAGCACATGCTAGGCCATGAATGTAATGCCCACTACTGAAAAAGAGAAAGAGAGGATGGGAGTGGTTAAAGAATGATTATATGGAGAGGTCATGGAAGTCAGGTGTCTATCATATATAAGCAGATAAATGATGGCGCTCATCACTGAGTGACAAAACCAGAGCATCATGACAGGACAAAAAATATGTTGCTGTTTTGAGCACATAAAGAATCTGAGCTAGCTTTGAAATATTCTTAAGAATGTCAGTCCAACAGTAATCATCTAGATTGATCCATACTCATATTTGTTAAAATTCTTTGAGGTCTAAATCCATTAACTTTTCTATTTTACTTACTTTCAGGTTCATTTGGAAGCATTCATTGATAATAAAATACCTATTGTCTTCCTACAAACTCTTCAAAATTTGGTTTTTATAGAGTCAACTTTTCAATATGAACAGTTTCTCAATTACCTCTTTGTTTATGTTAGAAAGTATAGAAAAACAGTATAAAAATGGGGTGTAGCTTAGTGGCCAGAGTGTTTACCAAGCATGCACAAGATCCTGGATTTAATGTCTCCCAAAAAAGAAAACAAAAATCTGAGAGAGACAGATCACAGCAAAATGAATCTGTCTTGTTGTTTGTTTGTTTGTTTGTTTGTTTGTTTTGTTTTGTTTGTTTGTTTTGAGACAGGGTATCATCTGAAGCTCCAGGTTGGCTTGGAATTCACTTTGTAGCCTAGACTGGTGTTAAATTTGTGGGTTTTCTACCTTAACATCCTGAACGCTGTGATTACAGGTGTACGCTACCACTTCAAGAAATTGTGAATACATAATCTTGTGAAACACAGCAGCTGGGAAGTGGTGGCTCAGACCTTTAATCCTGGCACTCAGAAGGCTGAGGCAGTTGAATATCTGAGTTCCAGGTCAGCTTGGTCTACAAAGAGAGTTCCAGGACAGCCATAACTAGAACTACACAGAGAAATCCTGTCTTGAAATAGAAAGGAAGGAAAAAAGGAAGTAAGAAAGAGAGGGAGGGAGGGAGGGAGGGAGGGAGGAAAAGAAAGAAAACAAACATAGAAAATATTACAGATGATTCTGCCTCTTGGATCAAATTATTCACAAGCTCAAGAAAATGTATTGAATGCCCAGGTACTGAGACAAGGACCAATAAGACACCCTTCACCCTTCATATAGCTTAAAATGTATTGAGAGTAGGTTCTAAATTCAACAAACCACAGAGAAACAGAAAACAGACTTTTCTGGTTAGGAGATTTAAAACAAGTCGCACAAATCTGAGAAAAACGAGATCTAAAGAATAAGTTAGCATTTCATAAGCAAAGAGTGTGTGTGGACATCTTCCAAGCACAGCATACAGTGTGTTCCTAGGCCCTGGACTGAAGGGAGTATGGCAAGTGGGAGAAGTGCAGTGTCTTCCAGAGCTTATGAGAAGGAGACAAAAATGCTCAATCTACCTCACACAACGTTGTGTGTCTCCCACTGTGCCATGTTTTGCCCCAAAGGTTACCATTTGCTTTAATAGAGGAGAATAGAGCTGGAGGACTAGGTCAGTAGTAGAACACTTGTCTAGCATATATGATCCTCAGCACTGAAAAATCAGAGTGAAAAACACTTCATAGTGAAAATATAAAGAAAACAGGAAACTGTGATAAATTAAAGGATGTGTGCTCAGTTTTTTGTCTCTTCTAGCCAGACCATTTCCCTCTCCCTCTCCCTCTCCCTCTCCCTCTCCCTCTCCCTCTCCCTCTCCCTCTCCC